>CM076248.1:10133133-10200633 GCA_038380765.1 Odontothrips loti | reverse complement strand
CATTAGCTTGCCTCCGCCTTCATTTTTTTTTTCTCGATGTTCCGCTCTGCTCTGCGGAGCTAGAGTGGCGGGAGCGCGCTGCGCGCACCATCGTGGCTCGGTAGCCGGATGGGTAGGCGGACCGGCCGGCGATCGGCAGGTCCGGGGTTCAAATCTTGCCGGTCGCTCAACTTTTTCTTGTGACACAGCTCAGAGGACAGTGGCTAGAGAATACTTCCGAACGCGGCACAGGTATGGCTGTCCAAGCGACCGTGCGGGCTAAGGCGCCGCCGGCACAAACCCCCGGTCCCGAGGGTCTAGGGTTCAATTCCCTAGATTCGAGGGTCCCGCCCGGGGGGGCGTTCTGTGCCTCTGGAGAAATCCAGGGGGGAGACTCGGGGGATGTGCAGAGCTTCTAGGGTTCGAAGCTTCTGTTTTCCTCTCTCTGAATCTGGCAGGTGCGGACATGCCGCTACTCGGTACGTAGCGAGTAGAGTACAGCGGCTTCGGCCGTGTACGAAGGGAACCTATGTCCTCCAAATCTTCGCAGGGGCGGACTCCCACGATGAGTGGGGCCAAACCAGACTGCGGTTGAAGGGCACTACAGTATGATGGAGTCCCGGAGGCCGTGGTTAGCGGAGGGGGCCTCGCGCTTAGGCGCGGGCTAGGGGTTGCCGGGAGATCCGTCCGGCGCAAGCCGGGTAGCGGGTTCTAGTGCTGTGTCCCGGGGCCAACTAGCAGCCGTAAAGCACCGGTTCCCGTAAGATCACCGAAGTTGAAGGCAGGGGTCCTGGCGGAAGCCGGGACGACATAGGTTTTGTCAACAGTGGTCAAACATGCCATCAGGCTTTTTTTTCTCCCTCTGAATTTTTTTCGGAATATCATTTCGGTGTCTGATGATTGCAATGATTGGGAAGGGACTGGACGTGATTGCACATGACACTATTCCGTTGGGTGTACAGTGACTTTGCCATGTGATGTACCCCTCGCCTTGGACCGTGTGCCCCCCTGCCGACCGCCTCATTGGGGGCACACCAGCCCTAGGGACTGTGTGCCCGCTGCTTACCGCCTTATGGGTGCATATCAGCTGTGGCGTTCCTTATACGCGATGATTGAAACTAATAACTGAAATATTGTTATTGTAGCATAATAAGTTCTTGAATATTTATTGATTAATTACAATCAAGCAAGCGAGCGAGCGACGCGAATTTTGAACCCACTAAAGGACTAAAACTACCACTACGAAACACGTGACACAAATTCGCCCGCGATTGGCCTTTGGGCAGCCTAGTTCTAGGTCTAGTTCTAGGTCTAGCTAGGTCTAGGTCCACGTCGACGACTACTCCACCGCTCCGACCGGTCTCTGACCGCGTTGCTGTATACGTCATTACAGAGCGTGGGCGAGCAGGCGAGGCCGCCGGGGGCCGCACAGGGCCTCGCCCCCACTCCCTCCCAGGGGAGACGACGGCGAGGGTAAGGAAGGGGCCACGGCGTCCTCCGGGACGCGGCCAATGAAAGGGAAAGAAAACCGCGGCACTTGACTTGGTTTCCTCGGGGGCCACCAGCACCGGCAGGAGAAACTTTCCAATCTGGCCATCAGGCTTTACATTGTTGGGCATCTGTATTGGCCCCGGCCCGCACGGCCAGCCCGGGAACGGCAGTGCGTGTGGCCTGGAGTCTGGAGTCTGGAGGGAGCTCCGCTCGGCAGCTCCGTGGGGCGGAGACCCGAGTAGTACACCGATCCTGAAAATTTTTCAGGATGACTAAAAGACCAAATAACTTGATGTGACTTGGGAAGAATTGGAGGAAGAGTAAACGAAATTACTAAAAGGGACTGGAAAGCGAGGTTCAACATTTTCCCTCACATGTCTTTTTATTTTCGGGTCAAAACTTGGTAGGTGCGCCAACAGCAGGAAGGTGGTCGTTGCAGGGGCCACACTCGTTCGCCTGTAGCTCCTGCAGTCCTGCAGTCCTGCGACAGCGTGGGCAGCCCTCTGTCCTGCTCTACGTCATCTGGGCCCGGCCCCCGCATCAGAAGCGGCCGGGCCGGCCTGACTCCGACTAGTCTCTGCCAACCACCCCTCTTACGAGTGTCCCGCGCCCCGAGCTCGCCGAGCCCCCCCACTGCTGCTGCTGCTGCTGCTGCTGCTGCTGCTGCTGCTGCTGCTGCTGCTGCTGCTGCTGCTGCTGCTGCTGCTGCTGCTGCTGCTGCTGCTGCTGCTGCTGCTGCTGCTGCTGCTGCTGCTGCTGCTGCTGCTGCTGCTGCTGCTGCTGCTGCTGCTGCTGCTGCTGCTGCTGCTGCTGCTGCTGCTGCTGCTGCTGCTGCTGCTGCTGCTGCTGCTGCTGCTGCTGCTGCTGCTGCTGCTGCTGCTGCTGCTGCTGCTGCTGCTGCTGCTGCTGCTGCTGCTGCTGCTGCTGCTGCTGCTGCTGCTGCTGCTGTTTGTTGGCGAACGCGAGACAGACATCGTCCATTAAAAGCATAAAAATGTATGGTCCCATAAAGTCCCCAGTCGTGGCGGAGGCCTGGCCCTGCCCCTCTGGCCCCAGCCTCTGTGTGTATGTGTGTGTATGTGTGTGTCTGTATGCTGGCTCGGCCTCGGCACGGCCTCGGGTTCGATCCCCCGCAGCCGCGTCGGTTTTTCGCTCGCGACATAAAATGCGCTAGCACAGCACAAGTTCTCTGCCCCGCAACTCGTCAAACTGCTCAGCGTGGCGTCTTGCAAAAATCGCAAAATAATATAAAATCACCCTCCGGCTGGTCAGTTTTTCCGGTATTCGAACCCATGAATTTCGAATGAAAGCATGGAGAGCTGAAAGCCTGAGGTGCCGTCGCGACTGTAATTTGCCCGTCCAGCGGCGAGCGCCTGCCGCCCAGCCGATACCGTCCCGCCACACACCGCGGCACGGCGGCTCTGTATCACGCGCTGCGCAGGCGGCCGTGATCGCGAGAACCGCGGCGGACGCGTCGCGATCCGTGCATCGAGGTCGGAAAACGGAACGCGTCTGGTGATTATTGGCACGGCTCGCTGGACACGTCCCGGCCCGCTTCGTTATTTGCAGCCGGATGATCCGCGGGCCGTCCGTCCAGTCCACGTCCGATGGCGACGCCAAAGAGGGGCAGAGCGGTAGCCGCAGTTATACACAGCTGTCCTGTCCTGTCCATCGGGCGAACACAGGCAAACACGCGGGCCGACCCTTCGGGAGGCGCACTGCAACTGAGAACGGTTGGGCCGCAGAACGCAGAGAGGAACTTGGAACATCTCTAGAGCGTACTGTTACTAGGCTGCCCAAACGCCAATCGCGGGCGAATTTGTGTCACGTGTTTCGTAGTGGTAGTTTTAGTCCTTTAGGGTTCAAAATTCGCGTCGCTCGCTTGATTGTAATTAATCAATAAATATTCAAGAACATTCAAGATAAGAACAATATTTCAGTTATCAGTTTCAGTCATCGCGTGTAAGGAACGTCCCAGCTCATATGCACCCATAAGGCGGTCAGCAGGGGGCACACAGTCCCCACGGCTGGTGTGTGGTGTGCCCTCAGTGAGGCGGTCCGCAGGGAGGCACATGGTCCCTAGAGCTGGTGTGCCCCCAATGACCCGTTAGTGAATTCAAATTCTCTGCCTAATGCCAAAAAGGCACGTTAAAAAAAAATGTTTCGATTCTAGGCCAAAGAATCAAATGACGCCCGTTTTTTTGGTATATTTTACCCTCCGTTCTCAGTCGGCAAACTTGCAGAAAAAGTTTGACTCCGGCAAAGAGTTGAACCACGAACTTTTCGGTGACCGATCAGTCTTCGAGCCCACTACGCTAGGGAGCTGTGATAGAGAAAAGCAGCGCGCTGCCGGTACTATAGGCACTGTCGTTCCGCAGAGCAGAACTGCTGGCTCGCGCGAGGCGCTCTCTCCGCCCGCTGGGCCTGGCCAGCCGCCTCGTCCCGTCTGCGTGCTGTCGTAGCGACTTGGTTGGCCGTTCAACCTGCGCCGCCTTCCAGACTCACGCTGAGTAGACACCAAGAAGACACCAAAACGCCCTACGTAATATAAGGACGCCCCCGAAACACGTGACACAAATTCCCCCGCGATTGGCCCTCGGGCAGTCTAGTAATTGTGAGTTGGTTTGAATTTTAATTTTTTTCTGGGGGTGTACACTCAAAAACGAAATTATCTCCCTCGTGGCGATAAGTTGCATTTCCTGTGACCGCAGTTTGGTGGGGGCGGGTTGGGTCGGTCCGGGCTCTTTGGCCGGGCACCAGCTGGTGTCCTTATCCAGGACTGCCAACCGCACACAGAGAGGGCGCTGGCGGACCCTCTGCCTGCACACACGCCGTGCCGCGCCGACCAGAGGCCGCCAAAGGCCGCTCGAACCCACATCAAACGGCGCCTGCTAATAGGCCGCCCTAACAAGTGCCCTGCCCTCCGGGCCCTCCGGCCGTCCTTCGGCCGCCCTTCGGCTCAAGCCTTCGGCCAGGATCGGGGCCCCGCCGTGCCCTTCCGCGCGGCATATCGCGATGATTAGCTCCGCGCTGATCGCACCGGAGGCGGGACGGGGCCCCCGCCGGCCCACGTTGACCCCCGCCGCCAGCAGCCCTCCGTCGTGGACTCGTCCTCCTCCTCGGGGACCAATAACGGGCAGCACAGCTTGTCCTGCCACTTACTCCGCCCTCACCGGGGTCCTCCTGGCCAGGGGCCCTGCCCTGCCTGCCCTGCCCTGCCTGCCCTGCCTGCCCTGCCTGCCCTGCCTGCCCTGCCTGCCCTGCCCTGCCTGCCTGCCCTGCCTGCCCTGCCTGCCCTGCCTGCCCTGCCTGCCCTGCCGGCCCTGCCTGCCCTGCCCCCACCGCGGACGTCACTCAAGTCGACAGTCGGCCGGCGCCGTTCAGGCCGTTCATCTGCCTCTGCCGGGCCCCCAGTGGGGCGGCCGACGGGGAGGTGCCCGGGGCCCGCAGGTCCGCGCTGAGCACAGCTCTGATTGGATGACGCATCGGGGGCCGGTCCCTGGGCCCTCGGCCTCTGGTCTAGCCGCATCTGATGCAGCGCACGTGTGCGGCGGGCTGCTGAGCTCTGCTGTGCTCTGCGGTGTGTATTCGCATAAGGCGCCGCGGCCCCGCCGGGGGGGGGGGGGGGGGGGGAGCGAGGGGCCGTGGGACTGACAAAGTGCGCGCGCAGTAAATCTGTACGGGGAAAGCCCCGCAAAGCCTCGGCCCGGAGTCCCGCAGGCCCGCGAGCGCCGCGACGGCCTCAATGGACACGGAATAACTTCTCTTCTTCGCCCGTGCCCTGCCCTGCCCTGCCCTCTACCCCTCACCCTCCCCCCACCCCGTCCGGCCAACACGCGCGGAGTGAGGTAAGTGCCACAAACACACAAACTGGTGCGGCCGCACAAAAAAGCAGTGGCTTGTCCTCCTCCCCCCCCCCCCCCACACACACACACTTCTTCCAGCAGCAGCAGCAGCAGGGTGGTACGACTTTGCCGTGGCAGCAGCGAAAATAACCTGACGATGCGATCGGCCAGGGGGACGAACGCAGCCGCGAGCTGTCCCCCCAGAACCTGTCGTGCACTTTTGGGTTTCTATCGGTGAATGTTGGCAGCGTGGGTAAAGGGAGGAGGGGTGCCGCCCTGGCCCGTGGCGCGTGGTGGCGCGTGGCACGGCGTGGCACGGCGTGGCGTGTCGTGTGCCCCGTTGAATGATTCATGACTGCAGTGACTTTCGCCTCACCTGCCCTGCCTTGAGACATCCGCTCCGCGAGCACAGCAAGAACAGAGAGCGCGTGAGAAGGAGAGAGAGAGAGAGAGAGAGAGAGAGAGAGAGAGAGAGAGAGAGAGAGAGAGAGAGAAAGAGAGAATCCTACAGTACTCGACAGACGCTGTTGTATGGACGTCGCAATTGCAGCAGCGACAGATAAATGGTGGCGGTCATCGGTAAAGAGCGAAGCCGTGTGCACCACCTCACCTGGGCCCGATGCCCTGCCCTGCCCCGCCCTGTATTCGTCCGCCTTCGGGAAGTCCTCAATTATTCTGTGGCCGTGAGCTATAATTGTCACCGCTTCGCTTCGCAAGGCGGAACGCCTCGGAGAACGCAGCCGCGGTGTCAGTGTGGGTTCCTGTCAGAGGAGAACGAGAAAAACAATATCCAGACCGCAGGACCGCGGAGCGCGAGAAAAGCTTTCTTCTTCTTTTTTTGCCCCCTTCTCTTCCGTGCAAAACACACGCAACTTTCCGACTTTCCGCTGTCACCTGAAAATCTGGGAGCCGTCCGCGGGCTGCAACAGCAGCGGCCGGGCGGGGCGAGGCAGGGCCTCCATTATCATATAGAGAGTCTGCCGTGCCGTGCCGTGCCGTGCCGTGCCGTGCCGTGTGTGGTCCTTACAAACTTCGGCCTTTCGGCTCTTTTGCTATTGGAAAACTTTTGACGCGGAACGTTATACGCCGCAATGCTTGCGAGCGGCCGGGTGCGGCCCGCCGGCCGGGGCTCTCTCATTGAAGACGATCAATCGATTTAAAGAGAGAGAGAGAGAGAGAGATAAAGAGAGAGAGAAATTGAATTTGTTTGTTAGAGAGAGGGAGAGAGAGAGACACGACAAACTGCTGCTCGGTGTTTTAGCGTTTGCATTTTGGTCGATTCCATGTTGCTGTCTTTCTATAGCAGTTTGTTGTCGTTCGACCGCAATTACTCTCTCCCTCTCACATAATTTTACAACTCGGCTGCCTCCGCTCTCTCTCTCTCTCTCTCTCTCTCTCTCTCTCTCTCTCTCTCTCTCTCTCTCTCTCTCTCTCTCTCTCTCTCTCTCTCTCTCTCTCTCTCTCGCACAGGCGTGTGGAGCGCGGCGCTGCCCCGTTCCGCCCCGTGCCGGTCTGGTCTCTGCCCGTGGGAAAGCGTACCGGGCGTTAGCTTTCCTAATAACGTTGTTTTCCAGCCAGGTGGTGGCGGGGTGGGGGGTGGGGTGGGGGAAGGGGTGAGGGCTCTGGCACTGGCACTGGGAGGCTCCGATTCCCTCGGCTCGGCCCTGCTCGCGCTCGCCCTCCCGAATGGTGGTACGCGGAGGCCCCCTCGGGTCCCTGCGGGGGGGGGGGGGGGGGGGGACTGGAGCACGGGGGCCGAACACTTACTTACATCCGATGGACCGTGGCTGCACGCTCTACGCTCCCGCCGCATAACGGGCTCGCCTCAGTTTTGCCTCGGCGTTTGCCGGAGAGAGAGAGAGAGAGAGAGAGAGAGAGAGAGAGAGAGAGAGAGAGAGAGAGAGAGAGAGAGAGAGAGAGAGAGAGAGAGAGAGAGAGAGAGAGAGAGAGAGAGAGAGAGAGAGAGAGAGAGAGAGAGAGAGAGAGAGAGAGAGAGAGAGAGAGAGAGAGAGAGAGAGAGAGAGAGCGAGCGGCGCGGGGGCTAGACTACTTGGGACTAGACTACTTGGGGGCTAGACTGCTCGGGGGCTAGACTGCTCGGGGGCTAGACTGCGGTGGGCCGGTTGGAGTGTTACAAAATGACATTTCGTTGGCAGTGGCGGCTTGCTATGGCTTTGCCCTCTCCGCGCCACGAGCACGGGGAGACGGAGGACGACGCAGAGGGGCGGGGGTGAGGTGTGTGTGGGGGGAGAAGGGGGGGGGGGAGGAAGCGGCGTTTAATATCGCTACTGGGCCATGCAGGGCTCGGCTGTTGTAAGTTGGACCCAGGCACGCGATGCAGGGAATGGGAGGGTGAGGGGGGGGGGCACCGAGAGAAGAGGGGTGTTATTCGTAAAGAGATGGGGAGGTGGGGGGAAGGATCTTGGGGGTGGAAGGGGTAGGTGAGGCCACTACGGCCTGAGAAACCTGCGTCGTCGTGAGAATGAAAAAAAAAAGTGGCAGCCCCCCAGTGTCGCATGATCGCTATCGCCATCCTTGTCTGCTCCTTCCGTGATTCCAGCGGGAGGGAGGGAGACGGCCGGCCTGGAATGTCGTACATGGCGTGCTCCGGCCCTGTTAGGCGCCGGGCTGCGATGCCAGACAAGACGAGAGCTCATCGGAGAAAAATGTCGCCTTCCCGTCCCCGACAACCCCCGACCGCCGCCTGGCCGCCCCCCGGCCGCCCCCAGGCGTTCATTGGACTGGAGCACGCAAGACGAGACCCCGTAGGTATAGAGTTATTAAATGGGCATTACGATCAAGGGCCCGTGACGTCAAGGTAAGCACAAATGGGACAAATGGGTGCTTGGATAGAGCATTTGTTCCTCCTCGGTCATTTCCCCCCACTTTTCCTACGCAGGGGCATCGAAGGAAACCGCGCTGGAGACAACCATTTAGAGTCAGTATTTGAACCCAGGCACTCCAAAGTCCGCGTTTCACGAAGGCAGTGACTGTTTCTGCATTCAATGCGCCCGCCGGGTTCAAGTACCGGCTGCCCGCGCTGCTCTGGCTGTTTTACCCTCACGATTCACGAGCGCGTCGCGCTGGGCTCGCTGCGAAAGAAGAAGAAGAAGAAAAAAAAATGGTGTTATTGAACGATCTTTCATTGTTCACTTCCGACGGGAATAATAATAATACTAATATAAAGCAGTCACACCTCGGCTACTCAGGACTTCCCTTCTCTTCCCTCTCTCCCCGCGGCCGAGGCTACGCTCCGGTGCACCGCTCCCGATCCGCGAACCCGCGCCACCACCCCTCCCCGCCCAAAGTGATTCCAACATCATGAATTGGAAAGTATTTCTTTTTTACTCGGGGCGCCTCGCCTCACCCACCCTCTCCATCCCGACGGGGCCCCCGCGGCCCCCAAGGCTCCGAAAGGCGAGAGCAAGCGGTCCGGCACGCCGTGCGCTCAGGGCAGACAATGCCCCCCCCCCCCCTTCCCCAGGTGGCACCGCGCCGCCCCCGCCTGCCTTTTCCGTTGCGCTGCCCGTTTTTCACCCCTTTTCTCCCCCTTATCCTATCAAATTTTTACCAAGTGGACTCACCGGAGAGCGCGGCGTGGCGCGGAGGGCCGGGCGGGCCGGGGGCAGGGGGCGGGGGGCCGGGGGCTGGTGGCCGGGGGCCGGGGGCCGGGGGCCGGGGGCCGGGGGCCGGGGGGGGGCCGGGGGCCGGGCCGGAGCTCCCGTGTGCGAATCGCTTGATCTACGGGCGCCTGCTCTGGTCTCGGGTCGGGGCCTTAGCCTCCTCCTCCCCTGCCGCCCAGCAGATATCACTGCCTTGTAAACAGCTGACATTATCACCGGCGCCGCCGTCCGGACCCCTAACCCGATTATTTGTCGGACACAACGCCGGGCCAGAGGTGCGATGCGACCGGCAGGGCTTGGACCGGACCGGGAGGGGGGAGGGGGCAGGAATATCGCGCCGCGCACTGACTGCCCCGGCACTGTAAAACATTCCGAGCTCTACACCAAATTTATGTTGTAGTTGTGGCGCGCGTGTGTGCGTGTGTGTGCGTGTGTGTGCGTGTGTGTGTGGGCGTGTGAGTGCGGGCTCCTCGCGGCGAGGTAAGTGGGCCGCGGACACGGTCCCTCTAAATCCTGCATGCGGATACTTAATTATCCATCTTCATTGGCCTAACGGCGTAATTGGACACAGAGTTATGTGACAGCGCCTCGCTCGAGGGGAGAACTCGTCGTTGTGCGCAGTAAGTGAAGTGTGTGTGTGTGTGTGAGTGTGTGTGCGTGTGTGTGTGCGTGTGCGCGTGTGGGCGTGTGCTGCATCGTGCTCCAATATCGGCAGCTAAAAATAGCACAGGTGACGTCCCTCCCCCGAAAACAACTCCAACACTTCGCAAACAATTCTACACCATTATGAAAACCTTTTTTAGCTTACAGTGGTAGTAATCAGTAACCCAGTGGAGTCGTGTCCATTTCCGTCTGCCAGCCCCACCTATGCCGGATCGTGTCTCTCCCTCTTTCTCTCTCTCTCTCTCTCTCTCTCTCTCTCTCTCTCTCTCTCTCTCTCTCGCTCTGCCTCTCTCTCTCTCGTTCTCTCTTCCTCTCTCCCTCTCTCTTCATTGTTTGCTTCCATGATTTGTACTCTTCCTCTTTCCGTCACACACACACACGTACACACACACACACACACACACACACACACACACACAGGTGCTGCCCTCTCGCCGAGTCCTGGAAGCAATCTTGTAACGCCCTTCCGTCCGACGTGATCCGCACGGAGGCGGTCCATGCAAGGGGCGCTGCGGGTCAGTTACGTTGTTGGGGTGCGAGAGAGAGGTAGTGTGTGTGTGTGTGTGTGTGTGTGTGTGTGTGTGTGTGTGTGTGTGTGAGAGAGAGAGAGAGAGAGAGAGAGAGAGAGAGAGAGAGAGAGAGAGAGAGAGAGAGAGAGAGAGAGAGAGAGAGAGAGAGAGAGAGAGAGAGAGAGAGAGAGAGAGAGAGAGAGAGAGAGAGAGAGAGAGAGAGAGAGAGAGGGAGAGAGAGGGGGGGGCTGGACAGAGCATAGACGGGGCCGGCCGGAAAGGGATTGGGGGGGGGGAGGGGTTGAAGGGTGCTGACGGCGGAAGATGAAGAAGTAGCCACCACCAAAAGAGGGAGAATATCTTCATGAATAAAATTCCACTCTGTTACTTTCAAGGTCCGCCCCCGCCGGCCCCCGCCGGTCCCCGCCGCCCTTCCCCGGCGCTGCTGTCCGCACGCTATCCGCCACTCCGTGCCGCGGTCTGCCCGGCCCTCCGCCTCCGCCTGGCCTTCGGCGGCCCAGCCAAGGCGATGATGGTGTAATCCCTCCCCTGGGAAGGTGACGGTGACAAACACGGAGCCCGCTACTGCCGCTGCTGTTCGATCCCTTCTATCTCCCCGTATTCTAACCCCTTTCTCCTCGCCTAGTGACGCAGCCGGTGGTCTGCCGCGAGGCAAGGATCGGGGAGGAAGGTGCAGTTCCTATGTGGTCCGGCATCGCTATGTGGATTTATTGTGACGTCCGCGTCAGCCACACTCAGGGCTACTCACACACATACACACACCTTCAGTGAGAGAGAGAGAGAGAGAGAGAGAGAGAGAGAGAGAGAGAGAGAGAGAGAGAGAGAGAGAGACAGACAGACAGAGAGACCACCGCGTGCTAAATTGCTGTAAAGAACGCCTTTCAGACAGACGTTCCTCTCGTCTTTTTTTTGTGTAGAGAGGAGAGAGTGAGAGGAAGGCGGAGGGGGGGGGGGGAGCGCAAAAAAATGTAGAAGAAGAAAGAAATCACGGAAGCGCATGGCCCCTCACCCACCCCCGCCCTATTGGGACAGGCCCTACGGAGTGTCTGTCTCCTGCGGGTGAAAGGTGCTTAAGGACGAGGGAGATGGCCAGATGGCCTATACGCCGCGGAGGGTTGGTTCTGGGGATGCTCAGCGGCCGTGCCCACACACACACACACACATACACACACACACACACGCACTCACACACGCACACACGCGCGCACACGCACACGCGTCGTGGGGAGCACTAGGGCACTTACAGCAAGACCATGCATTCGAGAAACCCCCCTATTCATCTCGGAGAGTCAGAATATGCCGTCTTGGTGCTGGTACACACACACACACACACGCGCGCGCGCGGTGCTCGTGGCCCGGTTTGCTCACCTGTGGCCAGAGGCCCTCTCCTCTCCGTTCCCCTCACAATGACGAGACACTGGGCGGGCGGGTGGCTGCTCGTTCAAGGAATCAAGCACCGTGTAGTTAGGCCCTTGAGGCGGCCGTGCCGCGGCTGGTGGCTGGTGGGGGCGGGAGGGAGAGCGGCGGGCGGGGAGGAGGGGCCTTTAATTAATTCTGCCAATCTTGCCGGGGTCGGGAGTGCTTGACCGGGGCTCTAACGACGCTGCGATGAGGTGCGGCCCTGCGGCCCGCGTTAGCACCACAGCGCCGCCGCCGCCGCTCCATTCTCAGCTTGTTGGCTGTTGGCGCTGGCTCTGCGATGCTCTGCAAACACCAAAGTCACTGCCTCCCCTCCCCTCCCCTCGACGTCAGCCGGCGATGCCATGCCCACACGGGAGGAACATCATTCGAATGCACCGAGTGCCACAAGAAATTCGCGCAAGAAGCCACGCTCCGAGATCACATTCGTATCCACACAGGTGAGGCTACGGCTGCGGCTGCCATGAGAGGGCACCAGGAGCGCGGGAATGCTGCCCTAATTTTTCTTGGGGTTGCGCAGGCCTCAGGGCCACAGACCAACTGGTTGGTCGAAGGGGGTTGACTCCGGAAATCTGGTCAGCGGAAGGGGCGATGTTGGCCGTTGCGGAAGCCCGCCTACCAAGGGGGCTGCGTCGTGCCTGTGTCTTAGTGGTGGTCAACTCCTGGTACACCGGTTCCCATCCGAACACCGAAGTTAAGCAGGAACGGTTCCGGACGGAAGTCTGGGACAAGGTAGGACACCCCATTTTTGCCGATTTTTGCCGTATATGTTTCTGGGACTGTTGTCTTGAGGATTTCTATTTTTCGATTCCTTTGAATGCCGTGCCGTCGGCCGCGGCCGCACCGCACACGTCACACCATTTATCATCACGGAAATAATTCCGTGTGCTACTGCTGTTGTGTTCCTGACGCGTCGCTGTCCAGGTGTCTGGCCCGGCCCGGCCCGGCCCGGCTCGGCTGGCCTGACTTGACTGCAGCTGTGATCGCGTGCCGGCCTCGCTCCCTCCGGTGCCCCCCCCCCCCTTCCTCCTGCCTTTCCTCCTGTTCCAGCCCCTCGATGCGCCTATTTCCGCCTGCGAGCTGCCCGCTAAGCACGTTTGTCTGTCGTCGCCGCTACCGAGTCCTAGAGCTCTAACTTGTAGGAAAGAAAATAAAATGACATGGAATGTTAATTTTAACAAGACAGGCATGGAGAACGCTTAGCGTTCTAGGACAGACTCGTTCTTTGATTCTTGAGGGAAAATAAGGTTTATGAGATTTTCATAATTCAATTTTCTCAAATTTCCAAACATTTTTGCAATCAGTATTTGTTATTTTGTATCACATTTTAACAGGACTTAGCCTCTGATCTATTACTCCAAGCCCTGCAGAGTACGCGGAAAGTGATTGTTGACTGCGGGCGACGGATGGTCCCAAGACAAACTGCCACCGATCTGCGGTCTCTAAATACGAGTATTTTTTTGTTTTTGTTTTTCAGAAATCTAACATGTCATTTTCGAAACTAGATCAACGCCCAACCAAAACACCTCTAAAACAGAATCCCTCACATCTTAACTGGACTTAGCCGCTGACCTATAACTCCAAGCCCTGCAGAGTACGCGAAAAGTGATTGTCGACCGCGGGCGACGGATGGTCCCAAGACAAACTGCCACCGATCTGCGGTCTCTAAATACGAGTATTTTTGATTTTTGTTTTTCAGAAATCTAATATGTCATTTTCGAAACTAGATCAACGCCCAACCAAAACGCCCCCAAAACAGGATCCCTCCGTTACGCAGTTTTCGAGATGAATCGGGGTCTTAACTGACAGGGCGAGCGCAATACTCGTTCTTTTTTTGCTTCTACGTCATAGTCGTAGTAGAGGAAGCAAAGAACGAGTAAAAATTGGTAGAACTGGTGTTTGGATTTCGCCCATTTCTGGTGCTGCCCTGAATTCGAATGGGGATGTAGCATTGGTATAACCCAGTGCCCCGCTGCAGCGGCAGAAGCGCTGAGTCCGCTGCAACGGTCTCCTCGTTTTGCAAGCCCCCTTACCCCCCCCCCCCCCCCCCCCCCCAAAAAAAAAAAAGGGGGGGAGGGGAATCGGGTTTTATAGTTTAGTGTTCAGTGGGCTATATGTACGCCCCCCAAATTTTACTGCGTGACGCAAGCGTGACGGAAGCGTGACGGGGCCCAGACCAGTGGGGCCCGGACCTGTGGGGCCCGGACCAGTGGGGCCCGGACCAGTGGGGCCCGGACCAGTGGGGCCCAGACCAGTGGGGCCCGGACCTGTGGGGCCCGGACCAGTGGGGCCCGGACCAGTGGGGCCCAGACCAGTGGAGCCCGGCGGGCCCGGCGCCTGCCCAGACCGACTACACCCACGCGGCAGTGCGGACCCCCCAACTCACTCTCTCTCCCTTTATTTCGCGTTTCCTGTCCTCTCTTTCTCCCTTCCCCGGTTCTTTTCCCATCTGCCTCTACAGCGGGTCGGCGCTGCACGGTGGCCGCGCGGCAGCACAGCACGGTACTCTGCGCCGCAAAACCAGATTTGCGGCAATCGAGTTTTCCGCCGACGGCCGCCGACGGCAGCAGGGAGTCACGATATATACGTTATTCCTCGGTGAGCACATCGGCTCACATCGCCATTAACTCACTTTACTCTTTTCTTCCTCTCTCGACGAGATCGCGTTTCCATCCCCTTGTACCTCTTATTTCTTTTTGTTTTTATTTTTCTTAGTTGATTCCGCGCTGTACACGTGTGTTCTTGCGGCGCAGAGAGACACGACAAGCCCCCCTCTTCTTCCCCCCCCCCTGCTCCTGCCTCACTCGGGCTGCCTGGAGCAGCCTGGAGCCGATAAGGCTTAACAATACCGCTGGCCTGATGAGTCTGTAGGAGTCTTTGTTGGCGCGTCGTGGCCGTGGCAGCGCAGGCAGCGCAGGCGACACGGTATGCAGCGCTGTAGCTGTACTCTGTTCCAGGAAACCAGAGGGAACCTCGTCCCTGGGAGCTGTGCCCAGTGGGATAAGCAGACACCGGAGTAAACAATATGGCTATGTATTTCATAATTTATTTTTACAAGTTTAAGTGATCACACGGAAGAAATAACATACATTTACATCACCTATGGTATCCATAAAAGCTTTCAAATACTTAATAATCATTATAATAATATCAGTAGCATTTAAACAAAACTTGTGCATCTTAGACTACATATCACACATTTTCCTTACAAAGGGTGTTGACTAGACAGAGGAACTGATTGGTATGCGTAGCGCACCTAACTGCATTTTAGAGAAAATGTTGGCCGCTACAAGTTCTACACATAACAATATCGACTCGGACACTATTCATTTGCAACAGCAATGTAGGCACCATAAAGTCATTTCACAAAGTCCCAACTCAAAATATGACTAATTTTGCAGCAAGATAGAATAGCAAAAATTTAATAAAGAGCAACAACAACGCAAACAGCTTCAAACTATCATGTAAATATTTATCATAAAGACAACATCAGAACCCTAGCGATGGGCAAATCATCATCAACGGCAGAAAAACAAAAAACAATACACGAGGTATAACATTACAAGAATAGCTTAGAACAACAGTGTTGAGTCTTCATATCCTTCCTAAAAACACAAAACAAATAATTTACAACGGAATACCCCAAACATCTTCTGACAAAAATATATTGGTATATAAATCTCTTTAATGCATCCACTAATGTATATGGAACATTATTACATGAATGATATGGCGCATGTGGTCACACGAGACGTGCTCTTATCTGATATGTACCCTAATTAGCATTTTTTTAAATCTTGATGCATCACCTGAAGGGGCTGTGTCCATTAGTTCGTAAAATTCAACAGCCTTTGCCCATACGCTACTTGCTCGCATTCCCACCTCTCGCGGACAGGGTTGCTTCCTTTCAAACTCCAACCCACCACAGTGGCCGCCTTCTCAGCGGCCTGGCCATGGCGCTCCCCGCCCAGCCCATCAGACCTTGCGGTGGCCCTGCAGCAGAGTTGTCCTTCAGCGTCCTACGAGGTGGCGCACTGCGGGCCTGCGGCCTGCGGGGCGGGCGTCCTCCAGGCGTCCTCCAGGCGTCCTCCAGACGTCCCCCAGGCGTCCTCCAGGCGTCCTCCAGACGTCCCCCAGGCGTCCTCCAGGCGTCCTCCAGGCGTCCTCCAGGCGTCCCCCAGGCGTTCTCTAGGCGTCCTCCAGACGTCCCCCAGGCGTCCCCCAGGCGTCCTCCAGGCGTCCTCCAGGCGTCCCCAAGGCGTCCTCCAGGCGTCCCCCAGGCGTCCCTCGGCGGCGTCCTCCAGTCGTCCTCCAGGCGTCCCTCGGCGGCGTCCTGGTCCGGCCGGTAGCATCCTCCCGCGGCGTTCCCCGGGTTTCCAGCGGCGCGCCCAGCGCAGCTCAGGTGGGGCCGGCGGGCCGTCCTCAGACCATGGCCGGCGTGCCGTTCTCCTTGTGCCAGCCGTTGGTCAGCACGGACACGGAGGCCGCGCTCACGTCGGCGTGCTCGTCGCCCAGCACCGCCGAACAGGAAGCCAGCGCCTGCAGCAGACAATCACAGTCAGCGGCGGCAGCCCGACAGACGGGGTCATTACGCTGCCACGGCCGATACCCTAATAGCCGCACTCCTCCCTATTTTCTCGCAGCAATTTCTCATAACCCCAGTGCCGACGGATACGGCGCACCACGCGAGCCGGCGGAAGCTCATCCGGGGGCCGCCGCGCCGCACGCCGCACCGCCGGCCCCGTTGGAGAAGGATAGCCAGTCTAGGAGGAGGGAGAGTGACAGAGACGGCATGCCGTGACTCGAGAAAGCAGAAAGCCAACTTTAACTACCTGTCTCCCAGCAGGAAGACGTCTTCAGACACAAGACAGCCGCCCCAATTCCTCTGCCTGCCTCTGCCCCGGGTTCGAGTACCGGCTGACTGACCTGTGCGTGCGTGAAGACGGCGTGGTGGGGCACGCCCTTCATCTGGTCGGGCGAGGGGGTGGCCACGACCGCCATGCTGGCCGCCATGCTGGCCGTGGACGTCGGGGGCATGCCATGGAGGCCGTGGTGGCCCAGGCCGAGGCCGGCGCCGTCCGGCGAGCCCAGCTCGTAGATGTTGAGCATGTGCGCGGCCTGCACGTGCACCATCAGGTCCCAGGCCGAGGTGAAGGACGCCTTGCAGGACACGCACAGCAGGGACACCGCCGAGCCGCCCTCACACCCTGAAAAAAAAAAAACAAAAAAAAAACCAAGGCGGTCTTTAAGGTTCCCAAATTTTAGAGGCAAGTTTATTTTAAGAGAGAGAGAAAAAAAAATCACAAGAATTGGCCGCAGAGGAATACTATATATTCCGACACATGTCGACTTTTTGAGAAATGAGAAGGCGTGGCTACGCCGGCTACGCTTGCCCCGCTGGAGGGTTGTGGTGCCGTTGGGCCTTACCGTTCTGGGAGGGGGTGATAGGCCGGCACTTGCACGCGAACCTCAGCTTGCAGTGAGACTTCCGGTGCTCTATCAGCTCGGTGAGGTCGGTAAACAGCTCCCTGCAGTTGCCGCAGATGAGCACGTCCGGGTTGCCTGCGAGAGGGAGAGAGAAAGAACAAGACAGTCCGCGTTAGAATGAAACCGAGGCTCGGAAAAGACGGTTTGAAAAAAAGTTTGCATGTATTAGCCCTCTCTTTTTCTTTTATCTTACTGTAAGTCTTAAGTTGCGACAGTTCCGAGGCGTTCACGGTCGTCTGCTGTGTCGACGCCGGCGGCGATGCCGCTACTGTCGTCTGCTGTTGTTGTTGCTGTTGTTGTTGCTGCTGCTGCTGTTGCTGTTGTTGTGTCGTCGGCGCTGGCTGCTGCTGTTGTTGCTGCTGCTGCTGCACGGTCTGCTGGGCCGCCTGCTGCTGCTGCTGCTGCTGCTGTTGTTGCTGCTGCTGCTGTTGCTGCTGCGCCTGTTTCTTGCTGGCCGACCTGCTGGGCGCCGCTATCAGCCGTGGCCTCTTGAGGGGCGGCGCCAGGCGCTGGGCGACCGCGGCGAAGGGAGCCGTCGAGTAGTAACTGGAACACACATGGCGTGGGCCGTGAGGTGGGGACAGCTGCACCGAGTACACCGGGCCGGGCCGGGCCGGGCGCCTGCGAATGCCAGGGTAGGCCAGCCCGCACAGCAGGCGTGCATGCAGAGGTCGGTACTGCCTACCCACCAGGCGCCGTGTGCGCCGGGCAGAGCAGAACCCTGTGACATCGTCACTGACGTACTTCCGGGATTTGCCTTGAAAGAGGCGCTGTAAAAATCTGCGCAGAACGCAAGGATCGCTCCCCCCTTACCTCGGCCCACACTCGGCGCTACACGGAGGAATCGCGCGACGTGTTCGCCTTTATTTTCACATTCTTATTCCATTCCGTTATGTCACAGCGGGCCATGCCGACGGCGCCGCCGCCGCTGCTGCGGAACGAATAATACATTCTGATTTCCACCTGCGAAGGCGCCGCGGGGGGCGAAAAGTGTAACCTCTGTCACGCCACTCACACGTATCAGCGCGGGGAGGGGGGGGGGGGGGGGGCTCACACCGCGCCGGCGAACGCGGTGCAGCCCCTCTTCTCTCCATTTGCCCCTTCATTTCGCCCTTACTTCTCCCAGCACACACATACACACACACAAAAGAGAAAGGTATGACGGCCTCTCTCCCTCTCTCTCTCTTTCTCTCTCGCCCTCCCGCTTTCTCACTCTCCAACATTTTATTCGAGACCACTGCCGCCGCCCCTTTCTGCATTTTTCTGTACAACTGTCATCCATAGAGAGGTAGCTGAAAGGAGCCGCCTGTCAAACCCCGCCGTTCCCCCGAGCAGAGCAGAGAGAAAGGAGAGAGCAGAGCAGAGAGAGAGCAGAGAGAGAGAGAGAGAGACCAGAGTAGAGAGAGACCAGAGCAGAGAGATAGCATACGGCCGCGGACAGCACCGCGCCCCGGCCTCGGCCCGCACTATGTGCCGAGCACACGTTGACAAATCGCGGTGTCAGGCGCTCCTTTATTTGCGCCCAGCTCGAATATCAGACACCGACTGGTCTGGTGCCGCCGCCGCCGCCGCCGCCGCCGCCGCCTTTTGCCTCGCTTACCGACACTGTCTACAAGGCGGCCCCGAACCACCCGGAGAAATGTCGCGAGTATTTGAACCCCGCTGCTGCCGTGCGAGGACACGCACCCCCCCCCCCTCCTCCCCTCGGGCACACCGTCCCCTCATTGTCGGCCTAATGGAATGCCCCCCCCCTCTTACCCCCGCCGGGGCTCCCTCCTATCTCTTAGCCAAGTGTCGTTTTGCGTGTCATATCTCCAGGGGAATTTTACCCAAGTTTGACACTGTGTGCACAACAGCATATGCGGGCGGTGCGGTGCGGCAGGCGGCTCGGTGTGCTCCGTGCACGCCACGGTGGTGGCCGGGGGCGGGCCGGGGGCGGGCCGAGGGCGGCAGGGGGCGGGGTGCAGGCCAGCCCGCCGGCCCTCGGGTCGTTTCCGTGCCGCGCGCCCCTCCCTACATCCCGGAGGATGAAGTAATTTTATTGTTTACGAGACGTATCAGAGGGAGCGTGTGCACTGCTGTTGTGGTGGCTGCTGCCTTATGTTGGAGTGCAAGGCGGGGGCCGTATTGACGGAGACACACACGCACGCACACACACACACACACACACTCACACCCCGTCGTCGTTGTCTGCGCTGCGGCGGACGCCGCGCACGACACAGGAGTTTGCCAAAGTAAGCAGAGGGCGCCGCTCGCTCCATTGTGCGACAGTGTGAGTGTGTGTGCGTGTGCGTGTGTGCGTGCGTGTCATTAACTACATCATGCCAATGAGAGCCAGGCGGGACAGGTGGTGTACCCTCCTCACAAAACCTCCGGACTCCAGACTTCCGCATACAACAGCGCGCCGTCAGGCAGGTGCAGGGTCGGCAGGGCCGCCGCTGGCCGCCGCGACAGAGACAGAGGTGAGGTGTACCGAGGGCGGCAGGCGACGACAAACTTGGAAGCTTATTAATTTCCAGGCGACGGCCCGGAAGGCATTGCCTCGGCATCGCCGAGAGCTGATTATACGCCCCGAGACGGGCGAGGGGGGGGAGGGGCACATGCCTGCCTGTTTCGACGCAGATACGATTGGAGGCGAACCGGCCGATCTCGGTGCCGCACATCGCGCTTTTGCCTTCATGATTGGATGAACTCTGATCCCTCTCAAGAGCAGCTCCCCCCCCCCCCCACTGCTCTGCTCTGCTCCCGAGAACTTCGCTAATAAGTTTACACACCCGCTCCCCCTGCGCCTCATGAGCAGTGTAGAACGCCTCGACAAATTATTATTTCTCCGCGGTAGGATTAAATTACCTGCTCATGCCGTGCGCGAGCGAGTGGCGCCGGCGCCGCCGAGACGAGGGAGGGGGGGGGGGGGGTGGGGTGGCGATCAGGGAACAACAACTCGGGATTAGCTTGCTGAGGTGGGGGGGGGGGGCGACAGGCGGATAAGTCATCGGCGGCCCTCGGGACCCCGAGTGAGTCCCCGACTACACGGAGTGCAGCAGCAAAGCGGACGGCGGACGACCACGACGTAACACGGTCCGAGGCGGAGCGCGAGGACGGCGTTCATCCAGCGTTCACTCACTCACTGCCTCCTCCGACCTCCTCTTTCTTTCCCCCTTTCCCTCTTCCTGTCACCCGCGCGAGTGGGTTCCCAATATTGTCTGCCGCCCCCGCGCACCCACCCCCGCCCGCCCCCGGCCCCGGAGGACGGCCGTCGTCGCGCGGTGGTCTGGTCGGGTGGCCGTCAACGAGGAGGGCGGGGCAGAGGGGGCCCGGCGGTGCCGAATCGGCCCGCGGCTGAGCGGAAATAGGGCACTGAGCTGCGCATGCAGAAAAGGGGGTGAAAAAGTGATTTAATTTCCGCCGGCAGACAAGGCGCGGGGCGGCAGGGGCCTAAGCCGTAAGGACTATCTACATCCTGGCGGCCTGCGGGTATATTGCCCCCCCCCCCCCGGGGAGGTGCGATTCAGGATATCGTCGGTGGTATCGTCGCTATAGAATCGAAGGTGTCGCCCCTTCCCTCCCCTCCCCAATTCTGCAGCAGTGTTGCTGACTGCAATACTGCAAGTTCGGCCTAATTTAGTTATGGGAGCGATTAAAAAAAAGGAGCGGTCGAGTACTCACCTATCGTAGTAGTATTCCCTGGAAAAGATAGAAAACAGATTGTTAGTAAAACTGGGAAAACAAACAATTTTTCTTTAAATCCATCGTTTCCAGCACTGAGTCGCCTTCGTTCACCGAACAATGATGTCTGTAATAAATCCGCTACGTTTGGGCTAAAAACAAAATAAAAGACAACAACACCAAGCCAACCATTTTGAACCAGATTTAAAACAAGTCAAAGTTGAAAAGTAAGAAACAACATGATGTGGACTGTCGTCGGGATGCTGAAAAATAGAAAACCTGCATCGGAAACGAAAATTGATTCCGATTTGATTTAGAAGTGCACACAGTGAAGAAGTTTTTGCCGAAAAATCAAGGCGAAACTTTTGAGTAAACCCTAGCGTTTTAAAAAGGTTTTTTTTTTTTTTTTTTTTTTGTTCTACGCGTATCGCACGGCCTGGCGGTGTGGCAGCTGGAAGCCGGACCACTCCAAGGGGCACGCGGCACGCCGTCAAAGCAGAGGATTCCGGAGGCCTCCGTGGTCGGCCCTGCCCGCCCCGGCCCCGGCCTTGACACACTTACACCCACCCCTCGTCACTCCTCGGCACCCCTCCAGCGGCATCTTTGCGACGGACTAAGACACATCTGATGAGACAGAGGCTTCGCTAGCTCCAACAAGACGGAGGCGGGGCCGTCGCCATCCTCGGGACGCTCGCTGCACGCATCGTCCCGGATTCCTCGCCCTCTCAATTACAGGAGCGACCGGCCGCCGCAGCCGTGCTGGCCTCCCCTACCCACTCCTTGTTCTCGTCGAACTGGCAGCGGTGGCGGCGGCGGCGGTAGCAGCTCGGAATGACTCATCCGATCAACATATTTCACTGCATTCCAACAAAGAGAGGTCGGTGGGGACGGAGGATGGGGCATCGGGAGGGGAGCGGGCAAGGGGGGTGAGGGGATGGGGTAAGGGGGGTGAGGGGAGGGGGTGAGGGTATAGGGTAAGGGGGGGGGCGCATTCCGCGCGCGCATCGGCGGATGAAATTCCGATGCGAGCGTCAAGTTTCTCACTGTAGCCGGCGCCGAGCTGCGGGGCTGCGGACCGCTGCCCGCCTGGAGGGTAGGCAACCTCCGACACGGCTGTCTTCACGTTGCCTACCTAGTAGGCGCCATGGCGCTGACCCCCGACCGGACCGCTAGTGCGGCACCCGTCTGCTAGAGAGAGAGAGAGAGAGAGAGAGAGAGAGAGAGAGAGAGAGAGAGAGAGAGAGAGAGAGAGAGAGAGAGAGAGAGAGAGAGAGAGAGAGAGAGAGAGAGAGAGAGAGAGAGAGAGAGAGAGAGAGAGAGAGAGAGAGAGAGAGAGAGAGAGAGCGGTGCAAGGTGGCCATAAGGACCACCCGTCCCCGCCGGAGTGGACGGGTCGTCATGCCTGCAATCTGTGTCATTTCGAGCCCCCTCCTATCCCCTTCCTCCCCCTCCCTCTCTACCCACCCCGCGGCCCGCGGCGCATAAAACTCGACTTCCCCACTACTACACACCTTCATCACGGCTCCGAAGCGCAGCGCGACTGCCGTTTCTGACGCGTTTCCTGCCGGCCTCAGAGAGAGAGAGAGAGAGAGAGAGAGAGAGAGAGAGAGAGAGAGAGAGAGAGAGAGAGAGAGAGAGAGAGAGAGAGAGAGAGAGAGAGAGAGAGAGAGAGAGAGAGAGAGAGAGAGAGAGAGAGAGAGAGAGAAAGCGGAGGCAGCCCTCGTCACCGTCAGTAGTGGTGATGCGATGCGTGATACGCCCGCCAGCGCCGCGCCCTCACGGCTCCGGAAGAAGGATGGCATCTATAAAAAGCCTTGCATAAAATGGGCTGATAAAATGGGCGTGGCCGCCGCCGTCCCGTCCGCGTCATATAGCATGCGCAGCGTGCGCGGGAAGAGGCTGGCAGATTTGTACGTCGTAGAGGAGAGGGACCAAAAAACAAGTAGTTTTTTTTTTAAAAAAACCGAAATAGATTTTTAAAAAAAAGTTAAATCAAAGTTCTAAGTTAAGCTGGCATGTTGAAAATGGTTTGGTGGAGCAGACCATCGTCTTAGGCTCATCTGAATGCAAGGCCGAGTGAAAAATTGAAACAGTACGAGCCGGGGACCCCTCGGGACCTCCGACGTGGGAGGACTACAACACCCACACTCACGCACACACGAACACGCACACACACACACGCACGCACCGGCTGAGGGCGCAGAAGGCGAGAACGGGAGGAGAGACGGCGCTCGCTGGCAGCCGGCGGGAAATCTTGAAATCCAGGAGAAGAGTCGAGTCGTAAAAACGGCATCAGCCCTTGCGCGCGCCACTACTCTAGAGTGCACGTGTGTGTAAGAGAGAGATAGGAGAGGAGGGAGCTCTCGCGGAGTGTATGTGAGAGAGAAGACAGCAGAAGGGCGGCAGTAAGAAGCAGCGAGGAGAGCCGCGCGGCTCTAGTACACTGTAAGACACCCCGGCGGGGGGGGGGGGGGGGGGGGGGGGGGGGGGGTACACGCCCCTCCCCCTCTCCGGACAGAGTGCAGCAGATTGCAGCCTCACTACCCCCCCCCCTCCCCCACCACCTGCCTATCCTCCAGTATTCCTTATTCCTCGTTGCCGACTCCCTGAGGAATGCGCAAGCCACGCGTGCTGGTTTTTCATTTCCACCTGCTTCTCTCTCTCTCTCTCTCTCTCTCTCTCTCTCTCTCTCTCTCTCTCTCTCTCTCTCTCTCTCTCTCGCTTTCTGTCTCTCTGTCTCCCGTGCGCCCCTTCCCCCTCCCTCCATCTAGTGTGGTTATAAAGAACCGCAAAAAAGAAGAAGAAGAAGAACAAGGTGCCGAAAGAAAAGGCGAAATCAATACTCGGGCGAAGGGCTCTGAAAGCTCCGGGTTCGTAGGTCTAGTGGCGCGAGGGCCTCCGCAACAGCCACTGCCGCCGCCACCGCCACCGCAAAGGGCCGCGGGGGACCGCGGGGGGCGCGGGGGGAGGAGCAGAGGACGTTTGAAGTAAGTGAGTTAAAGCAGACGACGGGAGACGAGACTCGGATACGCTTCTGAATGAAGTTACTCCGGCGTGGCGTGCGGTTGCGGTACTGCGGCACGGTACGTCAGCGGACGTGAGCGCTTGACGCGGGGGTGGGATCTGGGATGTCCACAAAGACACACACACACACACACACACACACACACACACACACACACACTAAAAAATGGAAGGATGGCAGGAATTGTTTCCCCCGCTCCTATATCTCGTTGTTGTCGGCAGAAGACAAGGCCGCCCTGCTCTGCCCCGAACAGCGCCGCATAATGGTGAGGAACACGGCTGTCGCATCCGCTGCGCTTGTTCTCGGAGGGGCGGGGGCCGGGCCGGGCCGGGCCAGGCCGGGGAGGCTGGGCTGGGCGCACACCCTCGGCTCGGCTCGGCTCGGCTCGGCTTGGCTCGGCTCGGCGCTGCGACTCACTTGTTGCATTACATGCAAAAGCGCGTCGCAGTGACGAGGGAATCAACACCCTATCTTGTCCGCTGTCAGGGGGAGAGCGAGGGTGAGAGAGAGAGAGAGAGAGAGAGAGAGAGAGAGAGAGAGAGAGAGAGAGAGAGAGAGAGAGAGAGAGAGAGAGAGAGAGAGAGAGAGAGAGAGAGAGAGAGAGAGAGAGAGAGAGAGAGAGAGAGAGAGAGAGAGAGAGAGAGAGAGAGAGAGACGCCACTCACGAAGATCCGCCAAGGAGTTCAAATACTTCTCTTTTATCTCTGGTCCAGTTGCTGGTCCCCTTCCCCCTGTCGGGATCCTTCTTCGTCTCCTGCTGGAGGGTCCGGCCTGTTGCGCACGGAGCGTGGCGAGGCGTGGCGTGCTCACGGACTGGATTCGCACAGTTGTCGAAACGGACGATAGGTTCGACCGTAGCCGGGGCTCGTCAGCGGCAGGGGGAGATCACAAACAACCGCCCTCGAAGCCAGCTTCAGCCCGCCCCAGTCCGCTCCAGCCCGCTTCAGCCCGCTCCAGTCCGCTCCAGCCCGGGCACAGCCGAGGCCCGGAGAGTGGAAGAAGAGGGACAATAGGCTGCGGCCAACGCGAGGGCCGCCGTCCCCGGTTACGGCACGATTGTGGGGCGCGCGTCCCCAGGATATGACAAAAGTGTGCCCGGCATGCCTGAAGCGGGGCGGACAAGGGGTGGGGGAATCGGGAAGGGATGAAAGAGCGCGGGGGGGGGGGAGACAGTCGGAAGGTCTTTAGGGGCATATATGGAGCCGTCTGGAGAGGCCCGGGGGAGGGAGGGAGGGGTGTCACGCGGCCCCCGACCCGCAGGCTCCTCAAGGCGGAGCGGGGGCGTGTGGAGGGAATCGTGATGAGGGCGTGGCCGGGGGCGGCGGGGTGGCTGCATTCCTGGGACGCCTTCTGGCGCCGCTCGGCGGGGCGGCAAGAGGCCCACAGCCACAGCTATACCGGCGCACCCAGACCGCCCGTACCGTCTTAAATACCGCGTCACAAGTTATAGCCCCCGCCGCCAGCGCGCTCTCTTGCCAGCCGGTGGATTATGCCATTCAATACGGAACTACCCCTCGTTGGTGCCCCACCGCCCCCGTCCCTGTTGGGGAGGGAGAGACCCTCCTCGGAGGCAGCGGGGCCCAGGCAAGGCCAGGCCGCACCGAGGTCTGGCCCAGCAGCAGCGGCAGCAGCAGCGGCCCGAAGGGAGCAAGCAGACCCAAGTTCCATTCCACGCCAACAGTTTTCTGATCAACGGCCAGTGGCGTGCAAACCAGCTGCCACCGCCACTACAGCCCCCCCCCCCCCCCGCTGCCGCTACCACCGCTGCAATTCATCAGGACGGAGAAGGAGCCCAGCGGACCGTCAGCAGCGAGATACTGCTGCAGGCCGGCCCGGCGTGTCCGGCAGGCTCGGATAACAAACTGGCGGAAAGGGGCAAAGTAAAATAAGGGCGAAAGGAAATTTTGTGGGGCACACGCCCGCTGTTCCTGTGTTATGGAATATGTTTTATTTGAGTTTGTAAGCAAACATAAACGCCACCGAAACAAAAACCCCGGCACTTTAAAACTCGAAGAGTAGAAAGAGACACGAAAACTGTGATATCCTTTCGGATTCCTATGCTCAGCTTCATCACAGATCATCCTTAAGAAGGATCAGTGGTCTGACTCCCTTTTGGCGGAGCCAGAAGCGGCAAGGGACAAGCGACAGTCAGGCAGTGAGGCAGGCAGGCAGGCAGGCAGGCAGGCAGCAAACTCACCCGGCCGAGCCGCTATTGACTGCAACAGACACGGCTGGCTGCTTGGCTGCCGGCGGGAATTCCTGTGCGCCAGTCGTCGTACCGGATCGGCACGGCACGGCAGGAACCCCCTCCACCCCTCCCCCCTCTCACCCCCACCCTAACCCCCTACCGGCCCCGGCCGGTAGGTATTCTCGCCATTTATTCTTCTTTCCCTCCTTTGCCATCGCCGACGGGGCGTAAGTTAGTCGTGGGAACGGCACCAGCAGGCCCCGGCCCGGCCTGGCCCGGTGCGGGTCTAGGGAACGGGAAAGCGACTTGGTAACACATAGCAACGGCACCGGGGGGGGGGGGGAGGTCTGGTAGCCCGCGAAGGCGGACTGTCTGGGGTTGGTGGTGATCCCCGCCGTCCCTCGGGGGCAGTACCGCGCCGCCCCCGCGCCGCCCCCGCGCCGCCCCCAGCAGGGTAAGTACCCGCCGACACGCCGGCACCCGACGCTAGCAGGACAAACACTCGGGAGCTAGACGCAGCTAGACACCCGTTATTTGTAACTGTGCGGCCACGGCATAAATCCCCACGGCAAGTCTCTTCCTCCTGACCATGTGTGGGGCGTGAAAGGCGGGGAGGGGTGGGGGGTGGGGGGGAGGGTGAGGAGGGGCCGTGGGGGCAGGACGGGGGGCGGCGCGTGTCCAGACCGCCTCCAGGACCGCCGATCAATCACAGGCGCCAGCGCGGCACGAGTCTTGTTAGTTGCTGTCATGAAGCACTATATATTCCCGTCCACTTCAACCGGGTC
Organism: Odontothrips loti; assembly: GCA_038380765.1. Lineage (NCBI taxonomy): Eukaryota > Metazoa > Arthropoda > Insecta > Thysanoptera > Thripidae > Odontothrips > Odontothrips loti. The sequence continues at coordinate 10,173,932 of CM076248.1, read as the reverse complement.
CCCCCTCTCCCGCTGCCGCAGCTCCATCCGTTGCTGTCATTAACCACTAAATTAATTATTGATGTAATTTTTCTGAGCGCGCAGGGAGAGAGAGAGAGAGAGAGAGAGAGAGAGAGAGAGAGAGAGAGAGAGAGAGAGAGAGAGAGAGAGAGAGAGAGAGAGAGAGAGAGAGAGAGAGAGAGAGAGAGAGAGAGAGAGAGAGAGAGAGAGAGAGAGAGAGAGAGAGAGAGAGAGAGAGAGAGAGAGAGAGAGAGAGAGAGAGAGAGAGAGAGCGAGGGAGAGAGGGGGTGTCCACCGGGTGTCCACCCCACCCCCGCTGCTGTTCCATCGCCTGAAAATGCGAAAAGGCCGACAGCGACAGGGCGAGTATGGAGATTAAGTGCTGGAGGTGAAGGGCACACATGACTCAGGCAAAGGGCGGCAAAAAAGAAAAAAAAAGGTGTCTGGTTGGTGGGGATGGTCATGGCAAGCACCGAAATATATACAGAAAGATTGCAGATTTCCCCCCCCCCCCCCCAATCAATATCTCCGAGTGGTGGGGAAGGAAGCTGCACAGCAGTTTGAGCTGAAGTAGCGACAAGCCCTGCTGCCCATGCCCAGAGCCGGCCAGCAAGCGACATGACTTGAAAAATTCAGTGATTAGTGGCGAAGGGAAGAGCGCTGTCCCCGGGAAGCGCGCAATCATGTGCCGGCCGTGCGGCCCCAACAGCCCTCGTCATTAGCAGCGTCACGGCCTCGTCGATGGCCTCCGGGACGGGCGTGGCGCCCGAGCACGCGGCACAGCACCGACTGGAGGGAGACGTCCTTCACGAGCGCCCGGGAAGAGTGACTTGAGCACTCCGTTTAACCGATCACTTCCGCGTGCCGTCGAGCACAAAGCTGCCCGCTGACAAGACACAGCAGACAGCAGACAGCAGAGAGCAGACAGCAGACAACAGACAGCAGACAGCAGACAGCAGACAGCAGACAGCAGACAACAGACAGCAGACAACAGAGAGCAGACAGCAGACCGCAGAGAGCAGAGAGCAGACAGCAGACAGCAGACAGCAGACAGCAGACAGCAGACAGCAGACAGCAGACAGCAGAGAGCAGACAGCAGACAGCAGACAGCAGACAGCAGACAGCAGACAGCAGACAACAGAGAGCAGACAGCAGACAGCAGATAGCAGACAGCAGACAGCAGACAGCAGAGAGCAGACAGCAGACAGCAGACAGCAGACAACAGAGAGCAGACAGCAAACAGCAGACAGCAGAGAGCAGACAGCAGACAGCAGATAGCAGACAGCAGACGGCGGGTCACGAGTTCCTCCGGCCCTCCGGTCCTCCGGTCCTTCTCCGGATCCCCTGCCCTGGAATCAAGTAATGCCCGCCGTCCTGGCCGGGCCTCGCCGGGCCGGAGCCGGGCCCTAATGGTTTCTAATGGTGTGTCTGGCCGCTCTGCACCCCTGCCCCGTGGCCCGAGGCCCGCCCCCGCGACCCCAACCGAAACCCGATCAGAATCCCTTTTCGTTTCTCTCGAACACGGCGGGGCCGGAGCCATCGCTGCCTGCCTCTGCCTTCCCTAGCTCAGCTCCCAGTGCTGACACACACGCACCGGCCCGATCGGTCCCACGCCCCGGTTCCAGGTCCAGGCCGCCGAAACCACCCAACTCGCACAGGGTGCGCGGACCTGTTACTCCCGTTCGGACGCGAGCGGCGCTCGGCGCGTCCTCGGCGAAAACAGAAGCCCCTCCCCTCCCCGCTGACCTCCCCTCCCCTCTGCCCCTGTTCCACGGATCCGCGCATCGCCACACAAAAACAGACCGAGGCAAACTTCTGTCATCGGGCAGGGCTGGGCCGGGGCTGTGCACTTTCCCGCCGAGGCCAGCCGACGCCCGCCCTGGCTGCCGCCTGCCCTGCCCCTATCAGCCCGGCTCGCCTGCCCCGCCCCCGTTGGCCCCCGCTTCTGCCGCTGCCTGCCGCGCCGCCTGTTCTGCGTCGTCTCATTCAATGGTCCCCGATCACGCGGCCCGGCAGCCCCGGCAGCCCCGGCAGCCCCGGCAGCCCGGCCCGGCAGCCCCGGTACCACCGCGACACAACGCAGGGCCTCCATTCGATCTGTCAGTCGATAAGACGCGTAAATCCTTCCGCAGTGCAGCGTGCGCGAGGGGGAAGAGGACGCCGACAGAAACAACATGCTGAGACGATCGGGGCGTCGCGATTTCTCATGTACTTGCATAACCTCCCGAGCTCTCGGACCGATACCGTCGCCGCGGTGCGGTGCGCTGCTGTGCGCTGCGGTTTCCTTGGCGACGCATCCCACAACACAACACAATTGTTTGCCAATCACCTCCCGGTGATTGCGGTGCGCCGGCAGAGGCCGCCGAGGGCTGCTGTCCTGTCCCTCGCCTCCAAGACGACAGCAGGCCATGAGGCGGACCGGGGCCTGCTGCTGTCGGCACACAACACACACAGCCCTCCAATTACAGGCCTCTCACTTCCACGGCCGCCTCCTGTTGACGGAGGAAATTGGTGTCACATAATCCACTTACGGGAGAATGAGCGAGGCGTGGCTGCTGCTGCTGCCGCTGCCGCTGCTGGGCGGTGGTGGTGGCGCCGGCGGCAGCAGCAACCGTGCCCCGAAGGGGTGGGGGCGGCCCAAGGGGTGGCCGGTGTCCGGCAGCGGTCCGGCAAGAGCGATCAGGGACAGATAAAGGACTGGCTGGCAGGGCTCCCCCCGGGGGTCCCCTCGGGGGGTCCTGGGGCCCGTAGCCGTCGGCGGCGGTCCCCGAGCGGAGCGGCCGTGGTGTGCTAGCCGTGGCCATGCCAGGCCGGGCCCGTGCAGGCCCCCCGCCGGCCCCAACAGCCATCGTCCTGGCGCCAGGGATGGACGGCTTAGCCCTGCCGGCTGCCTACCCGCCTGCCGTCCGGGACTCACCGACTCACCCCCCCCATTGCGTGGGTTTAGCCGGAGCAGCGGCGGCAGCGGCGGCAGCGGCGGCCCACCCCCTCCCAGCCCCCCGCCGGCGGCACCAAAACAACCCCGAGGCCCCCGACCACGACGCCGACGCCCCGCGACGCACACGACACGGCGGCGGCATCTTGTAAAAGCCGCCGGCCGCCGGCGGTCGCGGCTGCCATTATCATTAATTTTTGGCCGGGTGGTCAAGTCCAAGTCGAGGCCGGGATTCACACCACGGGGGGGCCGTCCGGGCCGGGCGGCCATCAGAGGTAAGTTGTGGCCATTTACCGCACGGTGGGCTCAGCTCAGCCACCCCTCGGGCCGCCCGCCTCACGTGGGGCGCCGCTTAGCCCCGTGCCGCGTGCCGCCGCCCCCGAGGCCCCCCGGGGGCTCTGCCGGCTGCGCCTGCCTTTGGTTCTGCCGGGGACTCGGAGGAGTTACTGCGAAATGCTGAATTATAACTCCGGGCTGAGCGCTCACCCTTCGCCCATATAAACCTCCAACTTTTCAAGCGCACGCTTCGCCTCTCCACAATCTGAGCAAATGGGTATGAACAGCTCCCCGAAGGGAGGCGGGGCGGTGGGGCCGCGGGAACGCACCCTCTGATGATTCACGCACAAACGGCCGCCGGGACCCGCCGGGACCGCGGGCCGCGGATAAAAAAAAAGGGAGGACTTAAAACTCTTCAATTCCACGAGGGGCATAATCCGGGTGATGAAAACGTTAGTCTAATCCATAAAAACAGGTCTGAGACCTGAGAAGAGAAAAAACAAATCAGAGTGAACCTCGGTAAAAAAAAAAATAAACTGTGCAGAAATACAAAAAGCGTGAGCGAAGAAACGTGTTTTCCGTTCCAAGTGATAGTAACAATTGCAACAATTGCCAATCAACAATTCAAGAGCAACCACAACAAGTACACTTGTGCAAGTAAAAATTCATTGAGTGGTGCAGAGAAACAAAATGCAAACGTGAGTGCAGCAACGAGTTAGTGCATCGAATGTATACGAACAATAAAACAGACAGGTGCAACAGAAAAAAAAAGTGGGTGGCTGCTTGGTTAGTGCTACATTCACTGAGACATGTCACTACGTGCTACCAAACGAAAAAGAGTTAATTCTGGGAGTGACAGTTATCTGCTGATGAGTGATCGGCAGATTTTACATCGGAAGCTCAGACAGTTAGTGACTTGACAGGAAAGTCAAGACAGCGACGGCAGGATTACGACAGAGACAGATTGCCGCGTCCCACAAAACGATCAATTGCAAGCGTCGCAGCCCTTGCTCCAGATTCATGAAAAAATGAGATTAAAAATATAACAGTGTGGATAGCTGGATTTCGCGTTTTACGTGTTGTTCCAAAAGAGCTTTGCAAGAAAGCGAAAATCACAGCCACACCATCAAGTTGGATGAGGGAAAAAATTAAGAAAGGAGTTCCAGACTCCTGAAGACCCCTCAGCAAAATAGAAGCACGGTAACTGTCACAGATGACAGCGGAAGAAAAACAAAATGGGAAAATCGTGTTGACCTGCGTTCGTCATACTTCAAGAAGGATGCACACAACGGCTCACAAGAAAAACAACAGGACGAGGAAAAAAGCAACTACTCTAAAAACAGAGACAGAGGGAACTGACTGGTTTCAAAAAGTGCAAAAATATAACGCGGTTTCAGGCAAGAAAAAAAGATATGCAGTATGTGCATATTCAAAAAAAAATGGCCAAAAATCAAAACTGCAACTCACCAGTCATTTCCAGTTTTGGCGACATTTTGCCTTTTCCTACCAGTCTGATGTGGCTTGGGATCTGCAACCATGTTCACGTCTGAAAACATACATAACAGCTGGTAAGTCCCACATCACATCGCACAAAAACAAAAAAAAAATGCCGCTGACACCGGATTGAAAAAATAAAAATAAAAGTTGAAAAACGTTAAAAATCACCCGGATAATCTGCAAGCGCTGCGTTGAGTTCTTGTTTGTAGAACGTCAGGGTACAAAATGTTCTCGCAATTTGCGCGAGAGGCAGGGAGAGGTGTCGGAGAAAGACACACACACTGCACGCCCGGGGGTGGCGCCTCCACCCTCCACGCACTCTGGTGCGGCGGCCCTTCACTCTCTGCCTCCTGGTCCCGGCGGTGCGGGCGGGGGCGGGCGGAAAGGCAGAAGGCAGCCCCTGTCATTTCCGGCCCTGATTGGAAAGATTCCGCCACTTAGCGAGGTGGCGGTGTGGCCTGGCCGCGCCAGCAAAAGTTCCGCGCCCGCTGCTGCCGCACTTCGGCCGCCCCTCCCCCCCCCCCCCCTCCGCCCCCGCCCCCGGAGTCGTGACTGCTCACTTCCGGTTTCCGGTCACGCGCGTTGCGCCAGCGCGGCACGGCCCGGGGCCCGCCGGAGCCCGGGCACCAGCATTGCCACAGACACAACAACATGCTCCTCGTTTCCCAGGCCAATCGGATGTTTGCGCCCCGCCCCGCCCCACCCACTCAAGAAAATATCCACAAAAAGTGGAGCGGGAAGCGACGACTAGCGGTCACCGCGAACGCTAAGGCCTGAGGCCCCGGGGGAGGGGAGGGGTGGGGATGGCAGGGGAGGGCGGCGACCGCGGTGGTGTGTCTGCCGGTGCTTTCTGCTGTAATTAGGCGGAGAGTCCCGTAATGGTGTCCAACCCCTTCCCGTGCCGGCTCGTCCCGTCCCTTGTCGTCCGCACCGCTGACGACTGTTTACGGGCCCGGCAGCACTGCGCCGCGCCGAGGGCGGAGCTGCTGCTGCTGCTGCTGCTGCTGCTGAGGCTACTGCTGCTGCTAATACTTTGACAGCATTTTTCTCAGCACGCGTCCTCCGCTCCGCTACCGCTGCCGCTGCCGCACGGACGTGGACGCCGTCAACGCTCCTTAAACTGCTCCGCCCTGGCTAAACTCTGGTCGTCCGGCGGCAGCGTCCCGTCCCGTGTCGTGTCCCCTGTCGTCGGCGTCCCTGCCCCGTGCGCTGCCCTGCGCCCCGCTCCGCTCTGTACACACCGCGCCGAGCCCAGCCCAGCCGCGGCCCGCTGGATCGTTTTCAAAAAACTTTCCCCAGTAAATAGCCTCGGGCGCCTCCGGCCTGCCTGTGCTGCCAGCGCAAGCAGGCTATGTAAGGCGGGCAGGCTGAGGTGGCTCTGAGGCCGGGGGCGGCCGGGGGCGGCCGGGGGCGGCGGGGAGCGGCGGGGGGCTGGCAAGCGACGCCGCGGCCGATCCCATCCGCCCTCCGCCTCCCCTCCCCCGATGTCGCAGCCAACTTGTCCGCTTCACCGGTGGCCGCGGGCGCCCCCCCCCCCCCCCCTCAACAGAGGCATCCTGGCGACGACAGCCCCGGATACCACCACCGTCCGCGATCGTGTTTTCGTTGGAACGACTATAGCAGCCGCACGGCGCCGCCGTAGCCGCGGCCCCCTGCCGCCGGCCGCCTGCGCAGGTAACTTTACCAAACTCTTCTTGTTGGTCTCGTTGAACCCGCGCCAGGATCACCGCGCCGCTCGCGCGATGATTGGTCGGCGCTCCTGAGGGTGAGGGAAGGGGGGGAAGTAATTTACGAGACGTGAGTTGCACACGTGACTCTCTGAGCAGAAGGCTCTGATCGCAGCAGGCGGTGCAGCGGCTTAGGGCCGGCCCCCGAAGTCCTACAGACCCCCGACGACGCTGCCCCGCTGCCCCGGCCCCCGGCGCCCCGAACCTCACCACTCACTCCGATATCCGGTCCAAGTTCGACCCACCGCCGCCCGCCACAGACCCGGCTCTGGAAAGAACCTCGCAGCTGCTGCGAGGCCCGGCCGTTGTTACGTGAGGACGTCGTGTGGCGCGTGGCTCCTGGCGCGTGCCACTCGGTGTAAAGTGGGTCAGCGGCGTGTTAAGGCGTTCGGATGGCGCGTGCGGGGCGCGTGCGCTGTTCGGGCGCCCTGATGAGCCCCGCACGCCGCGCACGGGAGGACCATCGAGCCGTGCGCCACACGGGACGGCACGCGCGCGAGGGGCGGGAGGCTCATCCACCCAGAGCGGTAACACAATAGACTGTTCCCCGATTTTCGCGCGCTCAAGTTCATACACCATTTTAGCCGGCCGCTCTCTGCTTTACGACAAGTCCCCCTCCTCTTCCTCTTCTCCTCCCGAGAGGCGCCACGTCGCGCTCCGTCAACTTGGCGGGGGCCGAAAATTAATAGTTAGTGTGCGCGCCGGCGGTCCCACACCTCCCGGCTCGGCCCGGCCCGGCGTGCCCAGGCGTGCCTCTCCAACCGAGAGAGCATCTCTGGGTGAGAACGGAACGGCGTGTGAAGTCTCGCGACTGGGACAGCCCTCCCTCCCCTCCCCCTCCACCACTCCAGTGTGTTGAACACGCCTGCCTAACAATTCTAATTAACACGGGCCATTAGCTCGCAAGTATCGGTCTTCGGATTTGCGTCGGGAGGTGCGGTGGGGGAGGCCCCAGAGGGGGTCCCGGGGAGCCGGAGCCAGGACCAGGGCTCTCCTGTGGGAGACACGGCGAGCTCTCTCTCTCTCGGAGGACACACAGGAAACTCTGCGGAGCCAATAGGAGTGCCGGAGTCCTGCCGAGCCGAGGCCCCTCTTCCGCCGCTATGGAGCTCCGCGGTAATCCAGCAGCGGCCAGCGGGACACGCCGTGCCCATTAGCCCGGCGGGGGGCGCCGGCCGCGGGGGGATAGCGAGGACAAAGCCCCAACACCGCCAACATGCTAGCTCTTTCACTATTATTGTGACTCACCGCGGGTTATGCGTGTGTGTGTGTGTGTGTGTGTGTGTGTGTGTGTGTGTGTGTGTGTGCGCGCGCACGTGTGTCCATGCAGTTATAAAAAATTATCACCTACGACTTTCTTGCCAAGAAAAGAAAAGTCGACTTTCTATTTCATTTAAAAAAAAATATATATATTTTTTAACGTTTGGTGCACCTGGCTCAACCCCAAAGGACACATGTACCGTACCGTCCAGGCACTCTGCAGCGTGCCGATCCGTTTCCTTTAAAAGCCTTTCCCGCCCAGCGCCTCGGGCTCCAGCAGCAGACCGTATGAGCAGACGGCGCGTACAGACAGCCAGAGCGCCTGCCAGCGTCCGGGGTAGGCCAGCCCGCACGACACGCGTGCATCGCGAGGGACGAGATTGCCTACCCGCCAGGCGTCAGCGCCCTGACGACGCAGGTTCGTTAACTTCTGTATGCCGGCGTCCTTTATATACGGCCCTCGACGTACTCGCCTCACAGTCAACACCCCCCCCCCTATCAAGGGGTGGAAGGAGGCGGTTGTTGTGCAACCAAAGGGGCTTTTTAGTCCTACATTCTGTACAATAACCTTAAAAATAATAAATCTGTTTTTCCTCAAATCTGTTCCCCCCCCCCTCCTCCCCTCCCCGCGGCCAGCTATAGCTAGATATCCGAACCAAATCCCGTTCGCGGTCGGAGTTTGAAATACGTCACCCCCCACCCCCCAGGTAAAAATGGCTTATATATAGTCATATATGAAGTATATATGAAGTATATATCAGTCATATATACTAATATATATAGTTATATATAGTCATACATAGTGCGATATATAATTATATATGACATATATATAAGAGCATATATAACCTATATATCTTTATATATACCTGATATATACTTATATATTACACAATATATAGCTATATATAATCTTATATATAACTTATATATGACAACTATTATATATAGGTCAATATATGGCTATATATAAGCTTATATATGGTTATATATAGCGTGATATATAGTTATATATAGGGTGATATATAGTAGTAAATATAGGTATATATCGTCATATATAGTATGATGTATGGGTATATATCATTATATATATCCTGATATATGAATATATATGAATATATATAGAGTATATATAAGCGATATATAATCTATATATAATCTATATATAAGCACTTTTACCCGGGCGGGCCAGTGAGTCGCGCCCGGGAAAGAAAAGGATGGGTGCCGTATAGCACTACAAGTCTGTCGGCGGGACGTCGGGACGGCCGCCTTTGGGGCCCTGAGTGATGCGCCGCACCGCGGCCCTCGACGGGCCCTCGGCCCCATCCCGGATATTTATGTGCCCTAACCTGCAGGCCGACGGACAAAAAAGGGGCGTGGTCGAGCGTGGCCCCGGCGTGCGCACCTCATCTGAGAAATGAGTCGAGCCTAGCGTGACTGGCGCCGCACCCCGCCCTGCTGGGGGTGTAAAAGAGGCGTGGAAAACAAGGGGACCGCAGGGGACTGCAGGGGACGGGGAGGGGGATTTCACGCGGAAAATGTGTGTATGGAAAGGGCGCGTTTAGCAGCCGAGGAAAACGGAGCGGCGCTCGAGTTGGCCGCGGGTTCAAATACCGGCCGCTGTGTGTCTATACCCTCCATGCCCCTGCCGCCCGCGCGACCAGCTGCTATGGGAAGCAGAGGCTTCTCACACCAAAGCGCCGCCGACAGAGCGAGAGGGAGAGAGGGAGCGAGGGTGCGAGTGCGAGAGGGATCGGGGTGCGGGGAAAAAAAAAAGGAAAAGATAAGATGCGGCAAGTGTGATTAGCAGGGCGTCGTCACCTGGCGCTGCCAACAGAGCCAACAGGGACGGCGTCGCTTCGCGGTGCTCGGGAACACATGGTGCCGAACCGTGTGGAAAAGTGCTCGAGTCGGGCGCCGCCCCCCTGCCGCCCTCTGCCGCCCTCACTGGGAAAATCACCTGCCGTGCCGAAATGAGGGGCGGCACCGGGGGGCGGCCGGCGGGGGCGGCGGGGGCGGCAGCAATGTAATACAAAGCAAGGTGTGATGTCGCCGTTCTGGCAATTCAGGAGGAAGAAGAACAGCGGATATGGCAGAAACGGCGTGAGAGCTGAAATGGCGGCCACATCTCAAGCAAATTGAAAACAAAATGAAGAAAAGAGGCAAAAATACTCAAATACCGCCGCAAAAAAAAAAATCATTCAAGATTTTCCTTTCACTCCACTGTCCATTTCCTTCAGATGAAATATTTATTTGTGGCCCGTTGGTGTGGCGCTCGCTGCTGCTCGCGGGGATGCGACTGCATCCAATGTAAGAGAACAGCGCCCAGTGTGGCGGTGCGCGGGCTGCGAGGGGGGGGGGAGCTGCGCCGCGGGAAATATACCTGGCCACGTATTTATATCCCGGTGGCCGATGCAGGCGATGCCTAGACGAGGGTCTACTACTTGTCAGTGCGGAGACGTCGCGGAGGAGCGCGACGAAGGCGAGCCCCTCCCCTCCCCTCTGTCCTCCCCTCTCCCGTGGGCTGCAGGCAATCGGAGGTGATTAGACCTGCCACCAGCATCTGTCCCGGCCGCCGCTCCGCCTCACAGCCTCGCATAGGCTCACAGCACCGCATTTTCCATAACACGGAGAAAAGAGACTAGTAGTGGTTGCAACTGATTTTTAGCAGATGATACCTCTAAAAGAGGTGTCAGCTAGCTTGTACTTTCATTGTAGGGGGAGCCGCGTCCGTCGCGTCCGCGTCCGCGTCCGCGTCGCGCATCGCATCGCTCCTGGCTCGGCTGTCTGCCAGCTTTGCCACAACGTCGCACCATGAAGGAAAGTAGGAATAAAACCAGAGTATCATCTGCTTTCATGACGGTTTTGGAATCGTCGTTTTTTAAGTTGATTTTCAGACAAGCAGTAATTTTTTGTTCGGAGAACTAAAATTTTGTTAGGGGAACTAAATTTTAGTTGCACCAACGAAACGTTACTTGCTCCAACAAACTACGTTTAGGGCACTAAACATATTTTTTTTTCTGCTTTTTGCGACTAAAATTTAGTTCCCCCAACAAAATTTCAGTTCTACGAACAAAAATTTACTGCTTACCTGAAAATCAACTTAAAAATGAGTCGCGAGCACTAATCTTTTTTCTCCGTGAAGGACCCCTCTGGTCCCGGGCCGGGACCAGAGTCCGATGCTCACCCAGAGTCTGGCCCAGCACCACCCGGTTGTCCTCCCCCAGACACGCGCTGCGGGCGTCCAAGGGGTTGGCGAACTGCACGAACGCGTAGCCCTTGTGCATGGAGATGCCTGGCGACAGAAATAGAGACAGGGAGACGCAATGTAGAGACGCGGCGAAACAAATGAAAAAAAAAAGAAGAGCCCACAGTTAAGTTTCATTCATTTATTCATTTCTTCACTCACCGGCGATGCGGCCGTACCGCTGGAACATCCTCTCGACCTCGGCCTTGGAGCACTGGAAGGTGTTGAGGTTGCCGACGAACACCCGCGAGTTGATGGCCTGAGGGTCCTGCGAGTTGGTCTGGTTGCCGACCTTGCTCATCTTCATGGCTGGCCCAGTCACAGGGAGGCCCTGCAGGCCGTCATACACGGAGCCCTGCAACAGCACACACGGGGGCGGAGTCAGTCCTCTGACAGGTGTCACGCGGCGTCGTCACGGGGCGTCTCCATGCGTCACGGCTCGTCACGCTCCGCCACCGACGGCCGCGGCTACCGTCACGTTCTCGTCACACGGCCAGTCAAGCAGTGCTCCTCTCGACTGGCGGGGGAGCAAAAGGAGGAAGCGAGAGCCAAAGTGTCACTCGGACGAGATATTATTGATGTTTAGAGCGGATATTAGGGGGAAAGAGATGAATTTATGTTGCGATTCCTGGGCAAATTCTCGGCGAGAGAGAGAGAGAGAGAGAGAGAGAGAGAGAGAGAGAGAGAGAGAGAGAGAGAGAGAGAGATAGGATCTCTGCTCTGCAAGCTGTTGGAGCAAATCGCGACATGTGTCTGGTACCATCACTTATGAGTAATGGTCTCTCTCTCTCTCTCTCTCTCTCTCTCTCTCTCTCTCTCTCTCTCTCTCTCTCTCTCTCTCTCTCTCTTCGCCATTTGAGTTATGGTCGTCACCTAAATTATGAAAGAAACATTTAGGGAGATTACCGCCGGCTAGCCGCCTGTGGCCGCCTTCCGGCCTCCCGCGCCGCATCCCCCGCCAACACCGGTACTTCATCTGCCCTGTAAATCGTTTCAAACGGTCCGCGCCCATTGGCCCCCGTCAAAATAATAAAAAAAGTGCCCGAACGGTCCTTTTTGTGAAATTTAGGGTGTAGTGACGCGGCAGCCGGCAGATCAAAATAAGATTCAAAAAAGTGTATATATACATCGCAACTTATTTGTGATGATGGCCTGCCCTCGGTAGGGATGAGGCGGGGGGTGTGTCCCCGATGATGCATCGGCAGGCCGAGCTGAGGCGGCCCTTTACATTCCCTGCCGGCATCTCGCCGCGTTCGCCCGCTGCCGCACAACACTTGCAGGAGACATAGACACAATAAACCTTCGGGGGGCTCGGGGACCCAGTGGGGCCACTGCCAGCGGCGAGCAGACAGCCGGGGCGTAGACTTCCGTCCGAGACCACGATGAAAGATTCTCGTTGGCAGGACACGGGAGCCGGGAGCCGGCCGGCGGCGGTTAGCAGCATGACGTCCCCTCGAGCCCCGCGCACGTCCCACCAAATACCGCAGCGATTGCGCGCTCGTTGGTCAATTCCCGATCGCCAAAAATGTACCCGTGTTTTCTAAAAGTTTTGAGGAAAGTAGGTATCTGTTACAGCGTCGAGCGGCGCCGAGGCCGAGTTGCCGGATCCACTACTACCACTACCTCTCCATGACCTTTACCGCTACCACCACCACCACTACCACCACCTCCCCGGGCTGTGCTGTGCTGCGGGTGACGGGGGCCGCTTTCAGATAAATAGGCAGTCTGTCCGACAGGCCTATCGGGTGCCGGTGGAGCCGAGCCGAGCCAAGCCGAGCCGAGCCAAGCCGAGCCGAGCCAAGCCGAGTCGTGCAGCGATCGCTTTCGCCGTCCGTTGCAGTTTGCGAGTGGATCGGCGAGAACAAGAACGCATCACCGAGGCCAGAGACGTTTTATTATTCATTGTCAGTCCGTTACTGGCCGGGCGCTCGGCTGAGCAGGACAGGCCCTCGCCCCGCCCCGCCCCGCCCCGCCCTTAACCGGCTGCGGTGGTTAGGACCGCTGGCCGCTGGCCGCTCCCTCCGCAGGAATTTGTGGCGCAATCGCGGGATACAGCGACCCGGCAAATTAAGAGAGGGCGCCCGACGAAAAACGGAGCCGGCTTTTTCTCCTTCCATCCCTCACCCCCCCCCTCTCTCTCTCTCTCTCTCTCTCTCTCTCTCTCTCTCTCTCTCTCTCTCTCTCTCTCTCTCTCTCTCTCTCTCTCTCTCTCTCTCTCTCTCTCTCTCTCTCTCCGCCCTTAAAGGAGCAAACTACTGTGCTGTCCGACCAGAAAAGGACGACCAGGACCAGGTTCCTCTCCCGGAAGAAAGAGGTGAAGGAACGGGCCCGGGAATAGGGACAGGGTCTAGGAGAGAGAGAGAGAGAGAGAGAGAGAGAGAGAGAGAGAGAGAGAGAGAGAGAGAGAGAGAGAGAGAGAGAGAGAGAGAGAGAGAGAGAGAGAGAGAGAGAGAGAGAGAGAGAGAGAGAGAGAGAGAGAGACAGAGAGATAGAGAGACAGCGACAGAGAGACAGAGAGAGAGAGAGACAGAGAGAGAGAGACAGAGAGAGACAGAGAGAGACAGAGAGAGAGACAGGGCAAATCGAAGCGAGGAGACGTTGGGCTGAGAACTGGTCGCAGGACTGCCGCGGTCCGCAGGACGGGCATCACATCCTTTTTGTCGCGCGCCAAACTTTCCGCCCCCTCTGTGTTACTTTTACGAGAGAGGACGCGTAATTTTTGCAGATGCAGCATAAATAGACTTTTACTACCGGCGCCGCCGAATTGTTTTCGGCACACGGCAAAGCAAATGGCGTCGCGGCGGAAGAGTGCAGAGCGACCTATTCGGCGAACAATCCCGGAGTGCCTCTCCTTGGTTTCCGACTGTCGCGGCCACGCGCCGGCCACACGCCGGCCACGAGTCAGCCACGCGCGGCGCGGCGGCCGTCCCGTCCTGCATTTCATTTCGTTCCATTTCATGGACATTGGATTGTGTATACTTTCCTCAGTTATCATTCACTGACTTTTAAAGCGCGGCGGCGAAAACTTTGCGTATCCCTCCTCCCGTCTGCCGCTCCCGCCCACTCCCACCCGGCGCCACGCCGCCGCCGTCCCGTGGGAGGGAACGGGTGAGCTGCCACCGATGCTGCTGCTGCTGCCGCCGCCGCCGCCGCCGCCGCCGCCGCCGCCGCCGCCGCCGCCGAGCACCGCGCGAGCAGAGCAGCCGCCACTGCCGCGGCAGCCGGGCTCGGCTGGGCTGGGCTGCTCTGTGTGTTTCCAACTGGAAGAAGGAGGAAAGTTGCCTCCAAGAGAGCCGCCGCGGAGAGAGGGAGGGGTGACACTCTGGAGGAGGCTGTAGGAAGGCTGGGGGAGGGGGGGGGGCTATTTCACCCCTTCCTCCCCGCCAACCTCTGTCCGCCAGCAGCAACAACAAATCTGTGCACTTCTCCGGCACTGCACCGCTTCCCAACTCTACTGATACAAAAACCGTAAAAGCCGTAATCAGGTGCCCCAAAAGTGTTTTTTTTTTTTTTTTTTTTGGTAAGTCACACTGCGAATGACATGAGCCTATAGCCCTCAGCGTGACAAGGACATGACGGCCGGGATGAGGCTCCTGTCACCAGGCAATTACCGCGGAGGTTGACGGCGGGGGGGAGGCAGACAGCAAAGACAGAAAGCGGGCGGGAATGAGGTGAAAAGAGGAGGGCGTGGCGAGGCGGCCCGGCCCGCCCCGGCAGGCCATCCGCGGTGACGCGTCACAACCTCTTGTTTCGCCTTCTGATTGGGAGAATCGCCCTTATAGGGTATTTCAGAGAAGGTCGAAACCGGAAGTAAAAAAAAGAGAAGTCAGGAAGAACATCAGCGGAAACAAAACACGCAGCTCCGCGGGCCGCTCGTCTGTCCACGTCATGTCGGGGGGAGGCTGCCGGGCTGCCCCTCCTGTCCCGGGCCCGGCCGGGACCACCTGGCGCGTCAAAGACGGCATTGCCAGCCAAGCCTGCAGTCTAGTTGGCCCGGGACCAAACAGGCGGCGCGGAGGTGCGTCTAACCGGGGCGTCATTGCCTGCCAATAAGATAGCTAATTCTATACGGGACCGGGGGCTGGGCGGGCGGCTCCCAGGCAGCACAGCACCTCGTCGGCTCCTTCCCCCCCCCCCCCCCCCCTCGGGTATCGACACAGCGCGAAATTTACTGCTTATAGCAGCAGCGGGCAAACTTTATTTTTCGTGCGGTGGATCTTTTCTTTTTTTTTTGTGTGGGAACGTCGAACTGTACTTTCGAAGTTGTTCAGCTGGAAGACGGAGGGCGGGGAGTGGTGGGGGCAAGGTCGCATGTACGGAGCCCGCCAATCGGGGCGCGGGGCGTCCTGGACCACGTGACCCGGTGTCCTGCCTGGTCGGGGACGACACCATGTCAACGGTGATGATCTCGACGAGGCGCGAAAATTAACGCGCACCAGGCGCCTATCTGGTGCGCTTGTTAATGGGCTTCCGGACGGCCCTCGCTGCTTGTGCTGGAGGGGGGCTTCGCTAAATTGTTTTCCATTCTCCGTCCCGTCTGCCCCCTCCCCCGTCGAGTGTGTGCTGTTGGTGCTGTGCAGCACGGGGCCGCCGCATTATAAAGCCGTTATGACCATTTTACGTTGGCTCCTGATGGATGTTGGCTGGCCCCCGGCCCCGGCCTGCCCCGCACATGTCGGCAGGCCCCGGCAGCCCCCTTCGCCCTCACCACTCCTCATCATCATCACCGCGCCTCCCAGCATCATCATCAGTACCTATAGGACACCACTCAACTCCCACTTCACCCCGTCAGCGTGAGCCAGACCGACATCTCTAAGGAACCACCCTTCAGGTAAAAAAGTTAAAATTGTCTAGTTCACAAACAGTCAGTTTATGACCCAAAAGTTTGTCGAAATTCTGACCAAAGTCACATTGACTTTCATGGTCGATTTTTTTTCCCGACCCGAGCTTATGACACTGTCACCACTGTCACCGCGGAAGTTCTTTGCCGGTCCAAAGGAGCCCGCCGAACACGACCACAGCTCTCTCATCGCTGTGCGCCTTTCCCTGTGTGTGTGTGTGTGTGTGTGTGTGTGTGTGTGTGTGTGTGTGTGTGTGTGTGTGCTGCTTGTAGTGCCAAATCCCGGCAGGAGGGGAGACGGAGGTGGGGGAGGGGGGAAGCTACATACGATTTCCTCCTTGTTCATTGAGAGAACGGAAAACAACGTTGCCGAAATAATACAAGCCGAACGCAGCCGCCCGCAGAGGGTGGGAGGCTGGGAGGGGGAGGGGGAGGGGGAGGGGGAGTCTGTGAGTGGGTCAGTGAGGCCGCTGCAGGCCGCGTCTGCAGCCCGCTGGCGGACCAGACTGTACAGGCCTCGGCGGGGCTGCGAGTGACTGAAATTGGGGGAGAACACCGAAGTTAAGCAGAATACACACTTAATCCTTATGTACAAATTTAAGCATACGGAGTGCTTACGCACAACCTTATGCACATTTTTGTACGGAGTTACGAACTCTTCTGCACGGAATTATGCACAAAAAGTGTGCGGAAGCTTCTGTATGCTTAATTTTGTACGGAACTATGCACCAAAATGTACATAAGGATTTACTGTGTAGGTTACGGACGGAGTCTGGGATGAGACAGGACCCGCACTTATTTTTGACGTTTATTTTTCGGATCTGCAGGGAGCACTTCCATGCGGATTTAATATAAAATATACATTATAACAACACCTGCTTCCATGACATTCCATAGATTTTTTTTTAAGGAGATTGCCTGTCATTTAGAGGCGGTGGGTGAGAAAATCGGATTATATAAGTTTTATACATTATAAATGTTATACAGAATAATAACGCACGAAGTACTATACAAGTCGGTTCCCCCTCGGGTAAGAATCTGTCAAGAAACAACGCGGCTGTGCATAGACACACAGTGATAACAACGTGTGTGTGTGTGTGTGTGTGTGTGTGTGTGTGTGTCTATGCGTATGTGTGTGTTTCTAGCCGCGGCATCAATAATAAATCTTCTGCGACCTGCGTGGTCTCCGTAACGGTTGGACGTGACGTGTAACGCGCCCAACACACACACACACACACACACAACACACGCAGACGGATAGACGTCTCTGCGGACTCGAGCAGGCAGCAGAGCTAATGGCAGCACCCCTCCCCGACCCCCGCACCACCCCGTAAACTCTCCGCCGGTCCACATAGTATAATACGTCGCGGCGACAAATAACTAGTGCCGCTGCTGCCATCGTGCCGAGGACGGACACGGACAGGGCTGGGCTGGGCTCCCGCTGCATCGCGGTGCACCGAAACACCCTCCCCGGGCTCATCGCGTGCCCCGAGAGGTGGGCGTGGTCGGTGCGCACCCCTTCCGGGATCGGCCGGGGGCAGCGGCCGGGGGCAGCGCCCTCCTGAACAGGCGGCCGCCGTCGAGCCCAGGCCGAGCTCACCCCGAGCTCAACCCCACAGCGACAACACGGGAATAACAGGGGGAATGATTTAAAGCGCACTCGCTTCCCGTCTTGCAGCGCAGCGCACAGCGCACGGCGCACGGCGCACAGAAGAGCACGGCGCACAGAGCACGGCGCACGGCGCACCCCCTGGCCGCGCCTAACAGCTGGACCAGACAACCCGCTGCCACAGCGTGTGTGCGGCCCCGGATCCCCCCTCGGGGTCCCCTCCCCTCCCGGCCCCACCCCCAGCACATGGAGTCGTTAACACCCCCGCCACGCCACGCCACCGTCACATCCGGACTGTAAAAGTCAAATCCGCGGCGTGAGGTCGCGTGGCGTCGCGTGCGCGTCGCGTGGCACGGCGCCACTCACAAACTTAGTTTACGCGGCGACTTGGTAGCTGCCTCGTAAACAAATCTGTTAACACACGCCTGCCGTATATGGCGGCAAAGTTGCGGTGAGATCCTCAAATGGAGCGAGAGAGAGAGAGAGAGGGAGATAGAGAGAAAAGGAGAGAGTGTCAGTGGTGCGAAGACTGCTTTCGGTCTAATGTCGCCGCCGTACTGCCGTGTACCCAGCGCACACAACATATTCGCATGCGAACAGGCGAAGCCGGCGCGTCCGCCAAGACACATGGCGAGGGCGGAGCGGGGGCGGAGCGGGGGCGGAGCGGGGGCGGAGCGGGGGCGGAGCGGGGGCGGGGGCCGCAAGTTATGCCCGGGAGAGCAGAGCAGGCCGTTGGGGCTCGGGTCTGGTCCGTGCGGTGCGGCGCGGGACGGGGCTCACCGCCCAGACGTGGGGCGCAGAGCAAACTGGACAGGGCGCGGTATTCGAACCCATGGCTAGCTCCAGGCCTCGATGTCACCCGTGGTTCAGCTAGACTGCACTCGTGAACCCTGACGACTGACGTCTCATGCGTCCTGACCAGTAGTCTGTGAGTCCCGGCCTGGAGGAGGTGTGCAGTGTGCGCATCCGTGCCCCCGTGCCGCACCGCTGTCACGGTCGTGACGGCGTGAAATTGGCACACGGTTCTAATCCCGGTACACGGTGCGTTGGCGTTGCCGCTGCCGTGTATGGAAATGCGGGCGTCGGCTGCGTGCGCCGGTGCAGTGTGCTGCTGCTGCTACTGCTGCTGCTACTGCTGCTACTGCTGCTGCTGCTGCTGCTGCTGCTGCTGCTGCTGCTGCTGCTGCTGCTACCGAGCCGAGCCGAGTCGAGCCGAGCCGAGCCGACGCAGCGGCAGCCACCCGCCTGGACGGGCAGGCTGAATGCAGCCTGATGGCGGGCGGCAGCGGGGGCGGCAGCGGGGGCGGTGAGGGGCGACGGGGACGGGCATGTGACCTTAGCACGGCTGTTAGCGGACGGGACGGGACGGCCTCGCCCACACGGACGTCGCGCGGCACGGATCACTGCCCCCAACGCCGCCCATGGCGGCACGACCCCCACTGTGGAGGACCCCGTCGGTGGTGATCCTGGCCTGCCGCCGTCAGGGACTGCAAGGTTCCTGTCAGCTCCGGTTTTTATTCAGTGGAGAAAAAATCGGGAAGCTTCCCAACCATGCAGACAGCGTCAATGTCGGCGCCGACGCCCCCCGCCGACGCCCCCCGCCGACGCCCCCCGATGGCGCCCCGGCCGGCGCCCCCGTCATCAGGACACGCTTGTATCGCCGCGTGACCTTATGGAGGTCCGACCGGCCGGCCGGAGGCGCCAAAGGTGAAAAGAATAATGAGCGGCAGCGGCACGGCGGCGGCACGGCACGGCGCCGTCATCAAACAGATTCATTTTGCTGTCCCCTCATTTCTTTTTATTACGACCCCTCCTCCCTTTCCCCGCCCGGGGGAGGAAAAAACACAGAATTAAAAACAGAATCCTTGCATTTGGGCCGCCGCCGGAGCTGCCATGCCGGGGGCTCCCCTGCCCTGCCCTGCCCTGCCCTGCCCTGCCCTGCCCTGCCCTGCCCTGCCCTGCCCTGCCCTGCCCTGCCCTGCCCTGCCCTGCACTGCCCTGCCCTGCCCTGCCCTGCCCTGCCCTGCCCTGCCCTGCCCTGCCCTGCCCTGCCCTGCCCTGCCCTGCCCTGCCCTGCCCTGCCACGGCGTTGAGAACGCCGGCGACAACGATAAGGCACAACTATGCAGTTGACGGCGCGGCGTGGCGTCAGCCGGCGTCAGCGGTGTCGTGCATATATGCGTGTAATGGAATTTACGCGGCGCGGTGAGGCGAGGCCGGAGCCCCGGAGCCCTTCCACCCTGCGGCCTGCAGCGCCCCTCTCCGTCAAGGAGGCCCCACTCCACCCGACCCGCGGTCTGAATAAGTGAGCAGCTGAACGCCATCCGGCTTATGACCCCCGTGCCGCCGCACCGCCGCACCGCTAGTCACTCGGCTCGTGTGGGGATGGGATAGGTGAGCGGCGACGGCATCGTCGGGGGTCGCGAGGGCCTCTGCCACCACCACCACCGCCGCCGCCGCCGCCGCGTCCCGAGCGATCGCTTGCCGTCCCGTTTTACGGTCCGGCCCAGCGGTCCTCAACTAGCGCCTGACGCTCTGCATAAGAGATCGTCCATCAGTTACCCACGGCGCCATCACCAGCTCCGCGGGCCTCCGTCCGCTCGATACACACGTCCGTGACGACGGCACTCTCGGAAGGGCGAACCTAATTCGGCGGCGCGGGGAGGGAATTCGGACGCCTCGGCCGGCCTCGTCCAGCCACTCCCCACTCCCACACCGCCCTGTTTGTTCCGCACCACACAGAGTTTGTTTTCGTCCAGCCAGGCGCTGCACCACGGGCGCGTATGCAAAGTAGGGGGAGAAGGGGGGGGGGAGTCCAGGCATGTAGCGGCAGGGCGGGGGCGGCGGGGGCCGCGGGGGCGGACACAGGGGACTACTACACCCCGTGCTGCATAGAAATAATAATTCCACGCTACGCTATGCTGCCATACGCGAGCGGGAGAGAGAGGCGTCGAGATTTTTCATACACGCATGCAGGCCGCTGCTGCCGCCGCCTCCCGAACCCCTAAAATGATAATAAATCAGGGGTCGAAATGAGCGCCGGTCAGGAACTGTACTGGTGTCGCAATCCGCCAGCGTGCAAACCGTTGTTGCAAACCGCCGCTCTGCAGCGCCGCTGTTTGGGGCCGAGTGCAGGCTAGGGACACATACCGTGTGTATGTGTGTGTGTGTCTGAGAGAGAGAGAGAGAGAGAGAGAGAGAGAGAGAGAGAGAGAGAGAGAGAGAGCTAGAGGGAGAGAAAAGGGGGGGGGGGGGGGCTGGGGGTGGTAGGCCAAACGGCGCAGGGGCAGCGAAGGGAGCGGTAATAGGATTCAGCTAAATGGATTGTTCGGCCGCGCTCTGAGCAGTGAAAAGTTTAATTGGCAAAATAGGGTCAGCGACAGCGAGCAAGGGTTAAAAACGGCGGCGGAAGCGTGTCTTTTAGGGTGTCAGAAGACGGTGTAAGGGGGGGGGGGGGCACATGACAGCGTGTGAGAGCCAAACGGGGGAGCGCGAATACCGTGTAAACGCAGTGCGCTTTGGCCTCAATGTCGGCGGGGGTAATTCACGCTCAGGACGGGAGCGGAGGGGAGCGCTGGGGGCTCGTGGACGACCGCGTACCGCTTGGAGGAGTAAGCAGCAGGCTTATCCGTACGGCTTAGCCGCGCGCGACTTACCGCCGCTGCCGGAGAGAGAGAGAGAGAGAGAGAGAGAGAGAGAGAGAGAGAGAGAGAGAGAGAGAGAGAGAGAGGGGGGGGGCACGTCTTGTCGAGTCCTTTTCGGAGCGGGACGGGGTAACTTGGCAAAGGAGAGCCTTTCTCCCCAGGAACCGCACACACGAGCGCGCGCACACACACACACACACACACACACACATATATATATACATACACACAAACATACACACGCACACACATGCGCACACACACGCTAACAGTAGTTACTGGTTTCACCCTCTCTGGTGGGGCAAATTCCTATATCATGGATACCAAACAAAAGCAAAAAAATAAAAATAAAAAACTTAATAAATCCGAGACAGCTGATACGGCCATTAATATGTGGGAAGTCACGTCGTGCGCCTTAGCCTGTGTACCACTCCACGCACAAGCCCCCCCCCCCCCCCGCAGCGCTGTTTGCAGTAAATCTGGCGTGCTTTACGGACCAAGCCGGCCAAGCCGGGTAATAACTTATCCAACTCTTAACTCTCCTCTCCAGCCTCCTGCCGGGCTGTCAGTGTGGCCACAGCCTGGAAGGTAGGCAGACCCGCGGTGCACGGCTGCGCTGCACCCACAGCTGTTGCCTACCTCCGCGGCGCGCACGGCACGGCACGGCGCGGCTGGGGCTCTGGGACAAAGCACGATGGATGCCCCGGCAATATCTGATTGAATACACGGAAGCAAAAAAAAAAAAAGGTGAAAAAAAATGGAGGCTGGCCTCGTGTCAGAGCGAGAGTGAAAATGAGTGATGACCGTTAATAATGACGGGGGCAATACAACGGGCTGACCGCCATGACGAAACCACATTTTCTCCCGATGCCCTCTCCCCTCTCCCCCTCAGAGCATGTCCCCCCTCCGCTTGAAAAAAAAAAGGTTTCAGGGGTGAGACGACGTGTTGGATCGGTGCGTTGCAGAAGCCTCAGGGATCGGAATGACGACATTCTTTGGACCGAGTCCAAGAACATGTCCGTGTGTGTGTGTGTGTGTGTGTGTGTGTCGGCACATGGGGCATTACACGTGATTGTAGCAGTGTGTGTATCTCTATTATGCATGAGAGCGAGAGAGAAAAATGAGAGAGAGAGAGAGAGAGAGAGAGAGAGAGAGAGAGAGAGAGAGAGAGAGAGAGAGAGAGAGAGAGAGAGAGAGAGAGAGAGAGAGAGAGAGAGAGAGAGAGAGAGAGAGAGAGAGAGAGAGAGAGAGAGAGAGAGAGAGAGAGAGAGAGAGAGAGAGAGAGAGAGTCGGGCCCCGTGTGCGTGAGAGAACGAGATGAGTCGGTTCCCGTTTGCATAATCTGTACGTGTGTGTGTGTGTGTGTGTGTGTGTGTGTGTGTGTGTGTGTGTGTGTGTAGTGTGGGATCCCCTGGGAGATGCACACGGACGCCGATGTGACCACCGACGCGACACATTCGACGGCCGCCCTGAGAGGTTCATTCGTAACCACCGCCATGCGTCCTAAACGTAGAGGACCATAAATAAATTGACTTATCGTTGAAATTCATAGGATTTTTTTTTTTTTTTGGGGGGGGGGGGGTGGAGAAATGAAACCCGTACGAGTTGTGTGTGTGCGCTCGAAGGACCCCACCCCACGCGGCCGCCTGTCAAATGTGCAAGTGAGTGCGCTGCGCAGCGCCGGGCCGGAACTGAACATGGCCGCGGCGGCATCTGCTGCCCCGAACTGCAGCCGTGTCGCGAGGGCCGTCCTGCCGCCACTGCTGTGTTCGGAATACACAGCAGGGGTCGTCCTCCAGTGACGTGACAGCCTATCATGCTGCGGCCCAACGTCAAAAAATTGCTGTCTCAACTAATTTCGTTCGTTGATTTCGATCTAACTTGACAAAACCGACGAATTCGTTGGGCCAGCAAAGACATTTGTTGCGCTAGCAAAAGAGAGTAGAAAAGGGCGTTTTGCTGCCCGAACCAAATGATAGTTCTCGCAACTGAATTTATTTGCTTGTCCTGAAATAAACTAACCAATTAGTTGGGCCAACTAATCATTTTGCTGCGCGTTGCGTTACCGAGGCGTCATCACGGGGTTTGTGGCCGGCCCCGGCCGGCCCCGTGGCAGCAGCCCGGCAGCGCGGCGGCCACATCCTCAACCACGGTTCTTTTCCCCATTCCATCTCCCACCCCGCTCTCCCCTTCTCTGCAAATCCTAGTCCATTTCCTCGGCGGCGTGCTGCTCCCCCTGCAGCCGACGACATGACATCCGTCTCTGCGGGGGGCCTCGGCTCGGCTCTGCTCGGCTCGGGGGCTCACCTGCAATCTGTCCGCCCAAACTTGTACACCCGGCGGGGGCAGCGGGGGCCCCACATGCCTTACCGCAGCCCTCTACCCCCGCAGCACAACAGGGAGGCGCGGGGCGCGGCGGCAGCTGCTGACACCGGGAGGGGGGGGGGGAGGGGGGCCTAGCCTAGCCCCCCCCTCTCTCTCTCTCTCTCTCTCTCTCTCTCTCTCTCTCTCTCTCTCTCTCTCTCTCTCTCTCTCTCTCTCTCTCTCTCTCTCTCTCTCTCTGAATGTGCGAGTCGGCAGCGCGTTCCCGCGCGAAATGTATTCATTGGGCCGCTGCCATGGGCACCGCACCGGCCAGTCCCAGTAGTCCCCAGCCTGGCCGGCCACCGCCGCTGTGAGCTGCCCGTGTCGTGTCATATCATACCGCAGAGGGCCTCGCCTCGGACTCCGACACAGGAAGAAGAGGCAAAGTCCGTCATGAATACCAGAAGTGAACACAGCGGCCGCCGCGGTGCCGTCTTCCTGCGCTTCCCGTGCCGTGCCGTGCCGTGCCGTGCCGTGGCGACTCGGCGTGCCACTTTTAAGAGCGCAAACTGGCGCACTAACAAGCGTCTTTGTGGCCGCAATGAGCACCAATCGCTCGTTACTGCCATTGTTACTGCTGGCCGTCAGCTCTGCTTGCCCCCCCCCCCCGTCACACCCGGGGGGCCCCGCACCCCCTCCAGCTGCAGAGCTGTGTACGCTAGCGTCGCCACGCCCCGCCGCAGCCCACGCCCGGACATTACGACCCTATTCAGTTACCATCAGGGGGCCTCCGCGCCCTGCGCCGCCCCCGCCGGTCAGACCACGCAGCATTCAGCCGCGGGTGCGCTGGTGTGACTCGTGCGTGTGCGGCGCGTGTGCGGCGCGTGTGCGGTCGCGGCTCCACACTGCACAGGCCGTCGGCCCGATCGCATGCTCGCGTGCCCTCCACATATCGCACGGCCGTACAAACCCTTACCGCACCGCTCATATGGCAATCTGTCAAAAGTAAGTCATCCAAATTTATTATGTTTGAAGTCGACAACTACGCAGTTGGACTCCCCCGAAAAGAAAATTGTGAAACAGGTTACAAAGTGGAGTTTTTGTCGTGACATCGTGGTTCCTCAAATTTTTCAAAGAGAACAAATTAAAAGAGAAGAAAAATTCATACAAATTTCAGCCCAAAAAAAATAATTCTTCAGTACATGGTATGACATGGCCACGCATGGCTGGCAGCCTGGCAAATGTCCTCGCGCGTCCTGGCCCGGCCGTGCATTGTCATTTAGTATTTAGCGCGCGCTCCGACTGAGTGCCGACTCATGCCCCATCATGACGGGCCCGGCCCGGCTCCCGGGTTCGAATACGTGCGAACATCGATCGGTACCACGACAAACTCGCATTCTTGTTTTCCCCGTTTCCCCCCCCCCCCCGTAAATTTGAGGGCGTTTTAAAAATAGGTTACAGAACAGTTTACCGAGAAGTGGGGTTGCATCCTTGTTGTCTGTATGTCTGTCTGTCCCTCTCTCTCTCTCTCTCTCTCTCTCTCTCTCTCTCTCTCTCTCTCTCTCTCTCTCTCTCTCTCTCTCTCTCTCTCTCTCTCTCTCACTCGGTCGTTGTCTCCGGAGCCGTTTCCGTCCCCCTAACGACACCACTCGCTCTGCACTCCCCGGCCAAACGAGAGCGCCACCATTATTCTGACCGGCAAAAAGGATATCAAAGGAACCCCCTCCAGCAACCTCCAGCAGCCTCAAGCTCCAGTGAGGCGCCTTCAGTCAGGCCCGTCCCGTGGCCGGGCACCGGCGGCCGTCTCCTCAGCCCCCGGCAGCCCCCGGCAGCCCCCGGCAGCCCCCGGCAGCCCCCAGCAGCCCCCGCTCTGCAGCAGGGCGGGCCGGACCCGGCCCCCGGCCTGGGCCGTGTCGGAAAAAGACAAAGAGAAGATAATTAGATGTCTACAAGGCAGTGCGGCTGGCGGTGGCTCAAGGGCTCGCCGCTGACGGGAGTGGGAGAGAGTTAGAGTTAGAGAGAGAGAGAGAGAGAGAGAGAGAGAGAGAGAGAGAGAGAGAGAGAGAGAGAGAGAGAGAGAGAGAGAGAGAGAGAGAGAGAGAGAGAGAGAGAGAGAGAGAGATGGAGGGGGGTCGATCCCACGCGCGGTCGGATTTCGTCTTGGCTTTGGCGTTTGCGATAATGGGGCTTAAAACATTGTTTTGCCTCCGACAATACAAGGCGTCGCCTTAACGGCGGCCTGCGGATCGTATCGTCTCTGGCTGCTCAAACTTTTCGGCCGCGACGTAGGCGTCGTCGATCCAGTGGCTGTACCGCCGCCGCCGCCGCCGCCGCCGCCGCCGCACCGCCGCTTATGCAGCCGCCGCCGCCGCACCGCCGCTTATGCAGCCGCCGCCGCCCGCCGCCGCCGGCCAAGTCTCGGCGCCCGGCCCCGCAGACCGAGGCGGTGGTATGGATGACGGCGGCTCCTGCGTCCGAATCCATATCCAATGCCCACTTTATGTTCCTCGTGCCGGCGATGCGACCGGGCGGCCCTCTTCCCTTTTCTCTCTCTCTCTCTTTCTCTCCCTCCAAGACCAGCGAACAAAAAACAAAACAAAACAAAACAAAAATTGTTTCCGCATTCCTCTAAACTACTCCGAGAATGGCCACCAGAGGGTCGTGAAAGTCGTATGGCGTGCCGGTGGGGTTGCAGTACACGAGCCAAGAGCAAAGCCGAGGAGAAAGCGGACCTTGTAAAACCCTTGGAATTATACAGCAGGAGCCCAACACCAACAAGCCGGTGCCGCAGCGCTGCACCGCCACAACACCCCCCTTCCCTTCCCCTCCCCCTCCTCCGGCCGGCTCCTCCCGTTCCTCCTCTCCGTCGTGGCAGAGCAGATTCCTTGGCCGCACGTTGCCCGGTGGTGTTCCTACTCATTAAAATAATTAAAGAGCACCCAGGTGAATCCCCTCTAGTTCTTTCCCCTAGCTCTCCTTCCCGTCCGCATTCTAGCGGCCTCCGGCGGGGTCCGTTGGCAGCGGCCCGGAGAGCTCCCCGCCGGCGTCCGCTTAAGACACCCTGGACTCCAACGGCGACGGTACCTCACAAGAGTACAAGGCTGTTTAACAACGTTCAACATCGTTTGTTTTTTTGTCCGCCATCCGCGAGGCTGTTTTCGACACGTTACTCGTTGCGGCCCGGGCCTCCGCTGCCTCCGGTGCCGTCGGCCTCCGGGCGTCAAAGATAGGGGCGCCATCGCACCTGCGGTGGCCCGCGCCGTTGTTTACGACGTCAATAAACACGTTATCGCACACGCACACGCACACGCACACGCACACACACACACACACACACCGGAATTTATCAGAACGGCACTCCCGTGATGCTAATGTGGGCGAGGGAGCGGGGGCGACCGGAGCAAGGAGGCCTCCAGCCTGCAGCCCAGCAGGTAGGCAACGCCATGCACGAGTGTGGGCGCGTTGCCTCCCGGTCAGGCGGCCCCGTGCGCTCGGTCTCCAGCAGCCTCTGCTGCAGCCCGGCAGGTAGGCAACACCATGCACGAGTGTGGGCGCGTTGCCTACCCGCCAGGCGCTCCCAACCCCCGCTCCATGCGCCCGGCCGGCAACTGAACGACCCCCAAAGCTGAGGTAAATCTGTCGGCGCGGAGGGTCTTCTTTGCGTCCACCAGACTGGAACATGACGCCGCTCGGTCGGCCGGGACCAGCCGGGCCAGGGCGTCCGGGGCCCGGAGGCCAAGGATATTAATTATGTCCGCGACATCACGCAGAATGCGGCGTTGTTCCCTCATTAACCTCCTCCCCTCCCTTCCGCCGCACTCCCCAGAGCACTGTCACGGCCGGCAAACACAAGAGGTGTGCAGTGGCGGCGCGTGGCGGCGCGTGGCGGCGCGTGGCGGCGCGTGTCCAAGCCCCCACTCGAGGCGCGCACCCTTCTCAGATTCAGGGCTCGGGTTTCCCTCCCACCGGCCCGCTGCCGCCCGCTGCCGCCCGCTGCCGCCCGCTGCGGATGTGACCCCGGTGGCACCCACCGCTCTGCACAGTCTCCTCCCCCTCCTCGGGGGCTCACCCACGTCGGCGGGGGCGGTCGCAGTGCGGGGGCCGCTGGGGGCCGCTGGGGGCCGCTGGGGGCCGCTGGGGGCCGCTGGGGGCCGCTGGCCAGAGCTCTGCAGCCCCGGGGGCACACACACACACCCCTTCGCCTTGCACTTGATAAACCCCGCACGACGCGGCGCGGAAACAACAAAAATTACTGCGGTCTGCGCCGGCTTCGGCGAGCAGGTGCGGCCGGCGGGCGGCGGCCGTGTGGGAGGACGGCGACGGGAGGAAGGGATCACTCGGCCGGGGCATTGCGACAACCCGTGTTCTGCTCTGTAACCTCCGAAAATAGTCTGTGCGCTGCCCGCCCCCGACCTGCCCCCGGCCCGCCCCCCGGCACGCCCCCCGGCACGCCCCCGGCCTGTGGGGGCCGTTCATTGCGCTGCCAATAAACAGCCAGCACGCTCCGAGGCTGTAATTTCTCATGGGGCGATCGGCGCCGACTCAAGCCACACCGCAACACTCCGAGCAGCGCACGCAGCGCACGCGAGCACTGCCGATAGCTCTCCTCCCCGATCTCCACCGTGTCCCACAACACCGTGTCCCACCACTATATCCTTTGCATGCCCGCCTCCCACACATCGTTACCCCTACCGAAATATGATCCCCAATTACTCCGCACGCCCCCCGCGGCCCCCCGCTGCCCCCCCCCCCCCCCTCGGCCCCCGCAGCCCCCCGCTGCCGTGTACTAGTTGGGGCCCCAATGCAGACAAGGAGCGACGACGCGGTGGCCGACTCGTTACGTAAGGTTCTTTTATGGTCCTTCGTTATGGTGGCGTGCAACCCTTCGCAGCGGGGTGTAATGATAATAATTATTATTATCAGTGTTGTTATTACTATTACATAGCACCTACAAGAATTAATTCTACGGCGCAATTTTTATAATTTTTTGGGGAGGCCACTATATATTTCGGAGGGACGACGGAATCAGTGAAATTGTCGTTGGATACAAGAGAGGGCCCGGGCATGCCGAATGACTCATTGCCGTGTGAACGCAACGCTTGTTTCTTGGGGGTGGGAGGGAGAGAGGAAGGGAGAGAGAGAGGGTGGGGGGTACAGGGAGAGGCGCGCAAGCAATCGAGTTTACATCCCAGACCAGAGGCTGCGCAGAATTAAGACTCGAGTGATTGATGGTTCCCTCTGGCCACTGCTGGGGATTCGTGTATCCCCCCGGCCCGAGCCCCGGCCCCGGGCCGTGTAGTGCATCAACGGCAGCGTCCTACCGGCCCGCAGACCCACAACAACCGCTGCCGCAGCAAACAGCAAAAACAAAAACAACGCAGCGCGCCGAGGAGCAGCAGAGGAATCGGGCTGGCAAACGATGTCCAGCGCCACTCCATTAGATGGCGAGAGATTTACCGCCACCGGCCTTCCGACTACAGACGCCCCCTCGCCTGCTCTCTCTCTCTCTCTCTCTCTCTCTCTCTCTCTCTCTCTCTCTCTCTCTCTCTCTCTCTCTCTCTCTCTCTCTCCGCCCTTTATTATTTCCCCTGACTCCTCTCTCTCGCTCGCTCTCTCAGTGCCTTCATTCTCCCAAAGGGTTCCATGATGTCCGCCCCACCACCTTGACGTATTTATTCTCCGCGGTACGTGACGAGAATGAGACAAGAGCAGGGTCACGAATGGTGAGAGGGAAGCATAGAGTGAGAGAGAGAGAGGTGCCCCCCCCCCTCCTCATGCAGCAACCGGTTCAGACACTGCCGAGGTCCTTCTTGCGGATAAAGGAAGCCGAAGACACTGTGGTTTCGCCGCACGCGGAGGCAGCGTATGTACAGCCCTCGGTAGAGCCTCTGAAAGTCGTACGTAAAAGAAAATAAACCCATCGCCTTCGGACACACACAGCACATATTCGGGTAAACATTAACGTCGGCTGGTGGCCGGGGGGGGGGGGGGAGGCCTCGGGTGATCCCTGTTGGCCCTGCTGCCCAGCAGCGCGGCTCAAAGTAATACTTGACCAAACAGCGCGCGAGCGGCGGCAAAATAAAATCGTGTTTAGATGCCAGGCAGAGCTGAGTCTGGGCGTGTGAGTGTGTGTGTGTGTGTATGCGGTCCGCGAAGAAGGCTTCACTGGGTTTAAAATAAAATGTGCCGGCACACGCGTTTGCCCTTCCGCTCTCCATGCTCCTCTCAACCCTAGCAGTCTTGAACAGTTATTCGTCACCCTTCGGAGTGTGGGGCCGTCCTGCTGCGATGCGGTCGGGGTGGAGATAACTGCCGAAAACGCTTTTTATTTTTTATTTTTTCGGAAGGGGAAAAAGACGGTGTAAGGGGAGCGTGCTTCAAATACCCGGCCAAGTGCTGCGTCGATGTATTATTAACGGTTGAATTTCATTAGTGTCTCCAAATATTCTATGAGGCGGTCTCGGGGGACGGGAGCGCGCGCGAATGGCGCGGCAGCGAGGCGGACGGCCCGGGGGCGGCGTGGGGACGGCCGTCCGGGAACGCGCGGAGGCGGCAAAACGGCCCCGCCGCGCCCGTGCCGCCCCCGTGCCGCCCCCGTGCCACCCCCGTGCCGCCCCCGTGCCACCCCAGAGGGGAGGAAATGCAGAGCAGCAGAGGGTCCCCCTGCCCTCCCTCTCTTTGCACAGCATATGGATGATGCGTTTAAAAAATGCACTCACTGGCCTGCTAACTGCGCGAAAGAACCATTTTCGGTCTGCTGTTGTGTGTCATGATGCCGCTCTCTGCGCCGCCCCCGCCGCCCCCGCCACCCCCGCCACCCCCGCCGCCCCCAGGGGCCCGGCCGCCGGCACCGCGCGGCAAGCTCTCGTCGCGAACAGATTTATTAAGTGGACGACAGCGGCCGGCGGAGCCAGCGGATCAGGAAAGGGCGGGGATGAGAGAGAAAGAGAGAGAGAGAGAGAGAGAGAGAGAGAGAGAGAGAGAGAGAGAGAGAGAGAGAGAGAGAGAGAGAGAGAGAGAGAGAGAGAGAGAGAAGAGGGAGAGAGAGAGAGAGAGGGGTCCGCTAATTGGGGTACTTTGCGCGGAGAGGTGGCAGACTAGAAGGCGGTGTGCAGTTGTTGCCGCGCCAGGCGCCACGCCTCACATCCGCCATCTCGTGAGTGTTGTGGTCATTTTCTAGCCCAGCCGCCTCTCTCACGAACCAGAGGACCATCACATTCACACTCAAATTCACGGACGCGGGTGGATGCCGCTGTGCAGGTCGTGGCGGCTGGTGGGAGAGGCAGAGGGGGAGGGGGGGGGGCAGAAGGCAGATCCAAGGCAAGGTTCCCCCCCTCCCCCGCCCGAACCGGAGCCCTGCAGTTCATCTCGTCGCGTTGAATATTGGACGGCGAGTCTGACCGATGCAGCAAGCGTCGCTGATGCCGGACTATTATTGATGCCGCCTCCGGGACAAGGACGGGGGCGAAGAGGGGGGGGGGAAGGCTCGCGAGCAACGGACACCAGCGCTCGTCCCTCTCTCTCCCTCTGCTGCTGAGGAGGGAGAGAGAGAGAGAGAGAGAGAGAGAGAGAGAGAGAGAGAGAGAGAGAGAGAGAGAGAGAGAGAGAGAGAGAGAGAGAGAGAGAGAGAGAGAGAGAGAGAGAGAGAGAGAGAGACAGACAGACAGACAGACAGACAGACAGACAGACAGACAGACAGACAGACATACATACATACAGACAGACAGACAGACAGACAGACAGACAGACAGACAGATTTGAGGAAAAAAACAGATTTATTAGAGAGAGAGAGAGAGAGAGAGAGAGAGAGAGAGAGAGAGAGAGAAAGAGAGAGAGAAAGAGAGAGAAGGCAAGAAAAAATATGATACGTTTGGTGTCGTTTTACAAGGCGATGGATTTTTTTTAAATAATTTTCTTTTTGGTGGTGTTTTGAACGCCGCGCCAGTGCAGTGACTGTAGGAGTGACTCTAGTCGGCGGGTGCGCGCTGCGCTGCGGCTGCGCCGTCTGCAGCCGTGGCTGTGTCAGGCCGTATCAGGCGCCGATGGCTTCGCTGGCTGCCCACGCACGGCCGTAAGCGGAGAACCAGCCACAGCCATGCGGCAGCGTGCGGCAGCGTGCTCCCGGCACTGTCACTTGTCCGCCGGCCTCCGCGGCCCTCACGACGTAATTGTCTTCGATGAGAGCCAGAATGCAGGCCGCAGCAGTGCGGGCTGCGCTATGGTTGTTCCCCGCGGGCCGAGAGGAGTCCGTCAATGCGGCGCGGTGAGGCTTGTAAGCGAGGGACTTGAGGGCCTTGAGGACTCGCACCGCCACCGGCGCCCGCGTCTACATGTCGTCGTCGGCGTCCGGCCCGGCCCCGCCGCACCTGTCCCGGCGCGTCGCCACCTGAGGCAGAGGCTGCCGCTGTCGGCCCGGTTGGCGGCGGCCTCTTGAGTGGCTCCGACAGGCGACATGTAGGGGAGGCCCTCCCCGGCCCCGTGTGGTCTGCGGTCCCTCTGACTGCACCCGGCACGGGAAGCAGCGGCGGCAGCGAGACAAAAGTCAGCAGCGCAGACAGTGCAGCCAACTGAGCGCAGCGGTGCGAGGCCCACAGGATAGGCGGCCCAGGCCCGGTGACGCGCTCCGCCACGCCGCGGCAGCAGCGTCATGCATTGCATACAACGGCCGTCCAATCTTCAAAAGAGCCAATCTTTTAGAGTGCCAAAAAGACACGACTCACACACACACGCACACACACGCACACACGCACACCTGCACACGCACACACGCGCCGCGCCTCACGCCGCCACAGCCCCTGCCGCAGAGTGAACGGGGACCGTAAAGCCGTCAGGGTGACGTCACCGTGGACCCGTCCGGGTATTGACGCGGCCAAGGTGGCCTCCGCCTAGTGATGGACGAGGAGGACGCACCTGGCGCCGACCAATCCCCGCACGGGGAAGTCCTGGCCCTGCGCCCTGATTGGCTGCGGCGCGTCATTCCCCCCGCCGCTGATTGGTGGACGGCGCGTTGACGGCGCGCGGAATGGGCCCACGTCGGTCGGCGTTCGCCGGTGTCCACCGCCTAGGGGTCCATGATCTACGACAAGCTTTTAGCATGCAGCGGCCCCCGCCCCGCCGGGCAGGTGTCCAAATTGAATAGAATTTAGGCGGCTGCGGTCGCTGGCATCCCGCCCCGCGCCACCCGGCAGCACACATTCTGCTAGGAATTTACTCTCACCGACTTCATGAGCGCCACGAGTACGAAGGCATGGCGGCGCCGGCACATGTAATAACAAATTGGAATGCTTCTGCACCGGCCGGCCGGGTAACAGGACAGGATGCTCCGACGGCGTGCTTCGCGGAACATCACTGCCGGGACGGGGCCCCGAGCGGGCAACATGTCCGCGGCTCCCGCGGCCCCCGCGGCCCCCGCCCCTGTCGCGGACGGCGACGGTATCTCATCCGGGAACAGCACAGGACGCCAACGTCGGTCAGCAGCAGACACTGCTCTTACCTCCAAAGTGGCGGCGATGACGGACGAGCCGCGGACTTGCTGCTGCTGTACTTGTTGCTCTGTCCCGCGCGGACGGAAGCCGTCTGCTCGGCGTCGTCGGGGTCGTCGGGGTCGTCGGGGTCCTTCCGGCGGCGTCGTGGTCGCGTGCCGCGTGGCTCGTGGCGCGTGGCTCGTGGCGCGTGGCGGCGGCAGGTCGCGCGGTGTGCCGTGGCGCGTGGCGAGGCGAGCCCCGTTCCGTCGCTGGCTGCTTCGCTGCGGGGGCGCTGGGCGGGGCGGGCGCTGCGAGGGGCGTCCGTGCGCAACGGCGGCTAGAGCGCGACTGCCGACCGGCCGCTGGCGCCGCTGGGTGGGCGGCTCGCGGGGGAGGGAGGGAGCGAGAGGGGGAGGGGAGAGAGAGAGAGAGAGGGGGGGGGGAGGAGGGTGAGGGTTGGTCGGGACCCGCACCTGCACCGCCACCGCAGCCGAACCCGACACGACGCGAAGGAGACTGAAGGGTTGCCATTAATCCATGTATCCTGAACAGGTCAACATCGAACCAGCCGCAATAAAAACAGTATTATTATTTTTCTTTTGAAAAGAAAACAAAACATATTCGGCCTGCAAATATTTGCCCTGCGCAATGACGGCGCCTGCTGGGTAGGCAATCAGGACTCCTGCATGCACCCGTGTCATGCGGGCTGGCCTACCCTGGCTCTCGCAGGCGCTCCGCGTCGCCGTCATGGCGGTTCACGGGACGAGAAATTCGGACGTACTTAATGGACGACGCCAAGTTAAAAAGAATCGCGAGGAAAGTTATTATAATTATTTCACAAGGCATTCACTCGTCCCTGTGGGGGCGTTCGCTTGCTTATTTGCGCCGTAGCAGCGGCAGCGGCAGAGGTAGGAGTCCAATCCCAGCAGCGCGGCGATCGTGGTGATTACAGCCGGCATAAGAACTCAGCTCTCAGCTGTACGTGCCGGGCCTAGGCGAGCCCAGCCCTGGGAGGGACAGAGACAGAGACGGAGAACGGCCGGGAGTCTGAATGAGATGAAAGGAGAGGGAAGGTCGAGGAGATGCGTTGACTGGTAGCGCAGGGGGAGGCTCTCTGCGCGCGTTCGTTTGGTTTGTGTACCTCACAGAGTTATGCCTCGGCGTTATCCCATTAGAGCAGCCGGCAGCCGGCAGTGCGGGCGCACCGTGTTATCATACCGGGACGTCACGGCCAGCCGGAGCCTACCCTGCTGTCGTCACCCCCAGCTATCTCTCTCCCTCTCCCTCCCTCTCCCTCCCTCTCACACAACGAGGATGCCGCGCCGCACCTACCTTATAAAAACGGGGGGTGACCGCGCCCGGCATCCCAGGCCACCCCTCCTCCTCCTCCGACGTTTTCTGTGTCTTTTAATAGTCAATGAATTACCCCCCCCCCTCACCCTCTCCCACTATATTCCCACCTCTTCGTGCGGTGTATCCAGTCCGTGTCGTGGGGATTACCCAGGAAGGCGCCCAGATGGCGGCTCCACCCGGCGCCTCACCGAATTGCGTCGCGCCCGCACACACACGCGCACACACACGCACACACACACACACACACACACGCACGTCGGGCGTGATGGCGAGAAAAACGGCGGGGGCGTGGCGAAGCGCGAAACTTTTACGATTATGGGCTTTACATATTACCCCCGCCAAATAGTGACCTACCCCATTCCTCGGCATTTTATTCCTCTTTTGTTTCCTGCTCGAAGGGCGCGGCTTGGAGACTAAACCAGGCGGAGCACGACACGATGCGCAGCGCGGGGCGGACGAGGGTTGGAACACATGAAGCTTCTTTCCGTTTCCACATGCATCATTGGCTTGTGAACGAACATGAAAGTGTTTACAAAGATGAGACTCTGTCTGCATCTCCGAGCCCCAGAGCCGCCCCGAGCCCCCAAATCCCCTCTCTTCGTGGAGAGCGTAAGGAGCGTGTAAGAGCCCGCGAAACCGAGACTAGCGTGCGGCTGGGCGGGGCGGGGCGGGGCGGGGCGGGGCGGCGGCTACCGCTTGGTTGGCTGTGTGCCTCTCGTCTCGGCCCACGCCGGTGAGATGGAGTCTGACAGCCGGGGGGGGGGGGGGGGGGAGCGGTGGAACTGAGCAGGGATTGGAAACAACAACAGCAGCAGCAGCAACAACAACAACAGCAACATTAACAACCCCGAACCGATGCGTCACCTCGCTGCACTCGTGGGGACGGGGGCGAGGCACCCGTCCGGGCGGAGGAGGGGGCGGAGGAGGGGGCGGAGGCTGGTTACGAATGCTGGACAAGGAGTCTTCGCACACGCAAAGGAAAAGAATCTTGCAGATTTGTTGTATGTCGTTCTGTTTATTTCGGTGCACGGGAGGCAGGGGGGGGGGGGGGGGGGGTAGTTGTTGTCCTGCTGGTGGGGATGAGCACTAACACCATCGTCAGCCGCGTACGAGCGGCGGAGGGGGGGAGGGGGCCTCGAATAAGCCAGTGACTTAAAAGGGACCGGAGAGTGGGGGGGGGGCGGGGGGAGTGACAAAGCCCAGGGACATGCGCGCGATGTCTTTTCGTCTTTACTCTCTCTCTCTCTCTCTCTCTCTCTCTCTCTCTCTCTCTCTCTCTCTCTCTCTCTCTCTCTCTCTCTCGCTCTCCCGCTTGCTCGCTTGCTCGCTCTCTCTAGCACACGCGCAGCGGCGCTCGCTGCATCAGAAATTCATGAGCTGGAAAATGTGGAACGGAGATCCGTGATTTGGTAGCAGCGGCAGCGGCAGCAGCAGCAGCAACAGCAGCAACAGCTCGAAGCCATGAGCGGAACAGAAAGGAGAGGAAAAACAGGGTGGGAAGCGAGAACGGTAAAGGGGAGGGGTGGGGTTGGCTGTGGCGAGGACTTTGGGGGGGGGGGGGGGGGAGGAGCTCTCGCAAGTTAGCACCATCAGGTGTGTGAGAGGCAAAACCACCGAGCTGAGCGGCGTCCAGTGGCGGGGCGGCCGGCGGCGGACTCCTGGCCGGATCCGCCCCCCCCCCCCCCCCCCGCCCTGCAGTGCTGACAACTTGTGGCACTCCCCCCGCCGCCCGCCGCAGCCGCCGCCAGCCACCACCGGCTCTCTGCACGGGAATGACTATACTTACTTGCAAGTTGGCGCCCCTGGCTGGCGCATGGCTGGCGGCAGGCGGGCTGCTGGCTGGCTGCTGGTGGGCCGTCGACAGCGCATTGCTGCTAATGCGGGGACCGTGTCTCTCGCGGACGTATCACGGCGTAATTCACACCACGAGACGAGGCGAGGGGTGCGGTGGTTGTGGTGGTGGTGGTTGGTGGTGGTGGTGGTGGTGGTGGTGGTGGTGGTGGTTGTGGTGGTGGTGGCGGTGGCGGCGGTCGCGGTCCACAAAAAACGATGTCGGTCTCTTTGTGAAGAACGGCGTATCGAGATAACGGACTCGGTGCCTTTGGTTTTTGCAGTGTCCCCAAGGCGGACGCAGCAGGTATGCCTTCTCCGTTCGTCACGGGATACCTGTCGCACAGTCCAGGGCACACACACACACACAAACACACACACACACACGCCCACACAAAAGCCGCCACAATCGCAACACGTCGCGTCTGCCCCTGGGAGTTAGTCCACCCGTCGGCACAGCGGTCGCACAGGGGAGCCACCCGAGGGGAGGGGGCTGCGGGGGGCTGGCACACGCCCTGCTGTGGGAGGGGGTGAGGGAGGGGTGCTGCTCAGCATGCAGGAAGGGACATCGACTTTAATTCGCCAAAGATTTGGCCCCGAAGCGGCGGGGAGCTCGTATTTCAGCCTTACGTGAGCAGCAGATCCGGACTCCGGGGTGACTTGCTCTCCTTTTCCCCCTCCACTGCCCCTCCACTCCCCCTCCGCCTCCCCCTGTATCTCTGTTCGATGGCCCCTGTGTGGGCCGCGGGGGCCGCCGGAGCTAGCACGGGGCATGCTGGTGTCCTATGCCACGAACGGAGCCGAAACAGAGTCATCGTGTGATAAGGAGACATCGGAGACATCCATGAATCCATGGTGGGCAGAACGGTTTCAAGGGTGGTGGGGTCTCAAATAGAAATAAAAATATTTTTTATATTTTTTTTAAAGCGGAGGATGTGGAAGGCGAGGTGAGAAAAATTGCGTACGTGTGTGCGTGAGAGAGGGAGGGAGGGACGGAGGGAGGGGTGAGAGAGAAAGAGCAGGGTGGTGGGTTGGCCAAGCGTGCCCCGGGGGCGATCGTGTCCGAGTATGTCACTTCACCGTGAGCGCATAACGAACCCGCCCGGTCCCGGCCGGATCCAGCAGGACTCGGACCCCCCGCAGAGACCCCCCGTAGAGACCCGGTCCCTGTTAGCCCCGAACGCGTGCACTGCAAAAAATAAAACGATGGGCAAACACGCCCCCCGCTTCCTCCCTCACCCAGGACGGCCGCCTCTGATCCCTGTCCTGCGCCCGCCGGCACTGTAGCGGA
The DNA here is from genome assembly GCA_038380765.1 of Odontothrips loti. Lineage (NCBI taxonomy): Eukaryota > Metazoa > Arthropoda > Insecta > Thysanoptera > Thripidae > Odontothrips > Odontothrips loti. The sequence goes on along the minus strand of CM076248.1, from coordinate 10,136,655 downwards.
CTGCGGAGCGGACCTAGTGAAGCCGCTGCTGTCGCCGTCGTAAACGGATTGACGAAAGCACCAGCGGTGATGGTGTGGCGAATAGAGGTTTCCAACCGTTTCCAACGAGACTCAGAAGCGGAAGCTGAAGAACAAAAACACTCCCAGCCCGGAAGCTCTCGAGCGCAAGTATGAGAAATTTTGATGCACAAGTGCGGCGCCAAATATGGCAGTTGACCTCCAAATTCACTCACAACGCCATTCAAGTTGCTCATACCTGCCCTCGAGAGTTTCGGGTCTGGAAGTGTTTTTGTGCTTCTACTTCCGTTTCCAAGTCTCATTGGAAACCTCTATTTGTGGTGCCAGCCTGGACCTAGCTTGGCCCAGCCTCCTCTGGTCTGGTCGGTCTGGGACCTGGACAGGAACAGGGCCGGCCGGTGGCAGGCTGGTGCTGGCCGTGCTGCCGCCCACTGACACCATCATGTTGGTGCTTCCGTCAATCCGTTTACGGCACGGCAACAGCAGCGGCTTCACTGGGTCCGCTCCGCATGGCTCCGCAGTCCGCGCCGAGCAGTAAAAGGGACAAATTTCCGCTCCAGCGCTGGCGGGGGCGGACCAAGCGGGCAGAGAGCGCGGGGTGCGCGGATCACTGGCGGCTGAGGGTGGAGGACGGGGCCATGCCTGACGATTATTTTTAGGTACGGAGTGAAACGGAGTTGCCTTATAGTTTCGTCAGATTGGACTGTTCTTTTTTTCTTGGAAGCATAGCGTATGAGAATGCAAACGTTACACTGATTGCTACCTAGACGCCGTAGCTCTGCAACTACTCCCTCTCCCTCTCGAAGGAGATACAAACCACCCCGAACCACCCCAAAACTGAAACAAGGCTCAACCAAAATCCTCATTCCATTAATTTTTTTTAAAAAAAGGAAGCAAACAAAACCAAAAAGAACAAAATATAAACTTAACTTCTATTTTAACCAAACACCCGTGAAACTCCGGGCCTACCAGTATCTCACACAGTGGGATAGTATTTTTATTGTTTGCAGTGCACGCGTTCGGGGCTAACAGTGTCCGGGTCTTTGTTTTGACGTCGGCATCAGAGTTGCTACCGGCTGTCACCGTCCCGGCTCGGTGCGGGGGCCCTGGGCGCTGCGCTGGGGGCGCGGGCGTCGCCACGGAGGTGTCGCCGCGCAGGGTGACGAAGCGTGTGCCGCCCCGCCGTCCCGCCCCGCCCGCCCCTCCCCGCCCCGCCCCGCCCCGCCCCGCGCCGTGCCCCTCGCGTTTTCATGACCCCGCGGCACACGAACTGGGCCCGGGCCGGGGGCCACGCACAATGCCGTTCGTCAAATAAAACACGGCGAATCCATCACCGCGTTATTTACACGCAGTGCGGAGGTCTTTGTGCGCCGAGGCCGTGGGGGCCTTTGTGGCGCCGCCATCTGATACAGCACGGCATCCCCGCAGCATCACACGACGACAGGTGGCACGCGTGCGGCACGCGTGCGACACGCGGCCCAAACTGTGCCGCCCGTACATGGTACATGTGCGCTGCTGCCCAGAAAGAGAAATTCTCAATAACACTTTCCCTTCGGGCACGGAGCCAGTATTACGGAAGGCGGTGGTTGTATAAGAGGGGAGAATGTTCCGCACGTCCTCCTGCAGCCACGGCCTGGAGAGGAGTAAGAATAATGCATGGAGTTTCGGGCCGCATTTCTCGCCACTCGTATGGAATCAGGTGATGGCGGCGGCGGCGGCGGTCTGGCGGTGCGAGGAGAGCTGGCGTCGGGATCCTACCACAAAGTGGATCCGAGCAGGATCCTCCCCTCCCTCCCCCCGGGACTGTCCGGGCCGGCGGCTGCAGCAGACGGATGCCGGCACGGCCACGGGCATGCCCTTCTTCACGGCATAAAGGGGGCGGCGAGAAGCCGGCAGAATTTCATTCCCGAGCTCAAGTGTGCGTAATTTCCGAGAATCACCTCGTTCCTTTTTCTGTCTGGAGCCGAGAAGCGAAGGGAACAGAGAGCGTCGGTGTACATTGTGGGCGGGTAAGGCGGATCCCTAGCAGACGACGCCAGCAGACGACGCTGGTGGGCGGCTCACGACGCGTGCAGGCTAACGACTCGGATAGAGACGGACGTTAGTGCCGAGAGGGAGCGAGCGAGCGAGAGAGAGAGAGAGAGAGAGAGAGAGAGAGAGAGAGAGAGAGAGAGAGAGAGAGAGGCTTGCAAATGGCATGTCGTTTCCAAACGGGGAAAACGACTTTCACGGACCAGTTTTTCCGCGATCACTCGGTCGGAGCTTCCTCCAGCGCGGCCACCCCCCGCCAATAGGTCCCAATAGGGGTGGGGGCTCGGCTTGGGTGGGCCGGGGGCGGGCCGGGGGCGGGCCGGGGGCGGGCCGGGGGCGGGCCGGGGGCGCTGGTGAACGGGGCCGTAAACTGTCATTCAACAAGTTCGGGCGCGGCACGGCACGGACGGCCTCGTCCACGGCCTCGTCCAGCAAGGCGTCCGTCCACTCGGCCGACACCAAGCGTCATAATTCTCTCTCTCTCTCTCTCTCTCTCTCTCTCTCTCTCTCTCTCTCTCTTTCTCTCTCTCTCTTCTGTCTCTGTCCCTGTCTCTCTCTGTCTCTCTCTCTGTCTCTCTCTCTCTCTCTCTCTCTCTCTCTCTCTCTCTCTGCCTGTCTGTCTGTCTGTCTGTCTGTCTGTCTCTCTCTCTCTCTCTCTCTCTCTCTCTCTCTCTCTCTCTCTCTCTCTCTCTCCCTCTCTCCCCTCTCCCTCCCTCTCCCGCTCCCTCTCCCTCTCTCAACCACGCCAAGCCGTTAGCGCGGTTGCAATGCTCCGAAGTCCCGGTAAAACGCCGCGCGCCAAACGTTTGAAAGGAATTCCGAGTAACACACACAAAATGAAATGCATTTTTCATGAGCAATTCGCCCCTCCCGTAACCGCCAACGGCATCCGCTGCTCCGACCGGCCGGCTGGCCTCGGCGGGCCCCCGTAAGGAGCCGGGCGACCTCTGCCATTCTCTCTCCCTCTCCGTCCCCACCTCCCTTCCCCTACCCCTCTCTGTCTGCTGGAGGGCCTCGAGAGGCGCTGAGGCGTGGCGTGGCTCGGCGGGGGCGGCGGGGGCGGCGGGGGGCGGCGGGGCTAAACCGCGCGCATCCAGGTGTATCTCGACACGGTGCCTCCCTCTGCTTTATCCTGCTGCTGCTCCCCACTGCATATATATTTTTGACTCGCCGGCCTCAGCCTACGCCCCGGCCTCACCGCCGCCAACACCTCAATTCTTTATTTCCTCCCCTTTCTGGCGCCGCTGGCGTCGCCCTGCCCTGCCCGGCCCTCTTGCCCGGCCCGGCTCCCGGGGAAGACGTGCGGCGGCCGCTTGTCCTCTCGCATTAGGCCCCACTTAGGACGGCGTCTTATGCAAATCGTGCCTCGGCCGCCGCCGCCGCCGCCGCCGCCGCCGCCGCCGCCGCCGCCGCCGCCGCACTTTGCAGGGACCCGCGGCGTCGCGATCGCGGCGGCCGCTGCTCTTCTCACGG
>CM076248.1:10045633-10128133 GCA_038380765.1 Odontothrips loti | reverse complement strand
CAGAGCCGGACCGGGCACCTGCGGCCAGTACCTCCTGCCCCCCCCCCCAAAGAAAAAAAAATCGCGTCGAAACTTACTACTTTCAGTTTTACACAGGCAGCAGCACCTAGGTGGCACTCTTGAAACGCCCAAGACGGGGAAAGGAGGGGGAGGGGGGGGGGGGAGTAGAAAAATAGGAAACTGGTTGACGCGGGGAAAGTTCTCCCGTCTCGACTTGATCCGGCGCAGCGCGGGGCGCAGCGCGCAGCCTCCTGGTTTTCACTCGGCGGGGTAATGCCCCCCTCCCCTCCCCTCACCTGCTTTGAACAGCGAGCGACGACGCAGCGGAGCCAAAGCCGCCCCACCGAGGCTCTGCCTATAAGGCGCTTATCTCGTTATTTGCCCTCCACGCGCCTCGACCGCCCGGAAAGCTTACGAAGGCGCTGCCAGAGAGAATAAAAACTCTCACACTTTTAACAATTGGGTCAATTTCCGAGTACACGCGCAGCTTGGGGGTGGGCGGGGGACGGCGGGGGGCAGTGGGGGCCGCCCCGACCGTGAAGAGAGTTATGTCAGAACTCGCCGTACATAAATCGCACTCCTCGGCTGCGATTCGACTCGGAGAAGGGGATAACAGGCGAGCAATGAGGCGTGGTAACATACAGCGCCGCGGGTTCGAATGCCGGGCCATTTCTGCTGAGGTGGACGCAGCTTCCTTGGGGACGGCGCCTGGTGGGTAGGCAATGCCGAGCGCTCCGTGCACGCGTGTCGTGCGGGCTGGCCTACCCTCACATTCGCAGGCGTCAGGTGTCGGCCCCGTGTAGCAGTGGTAGGGTAACTCGTCGTTCGACGCCCTGACGAAGGTGTTTCTTTTAACTTTGCACACGGGCGGAAACCAGCACATTTTGCAATGGCAGAAGGGGGCCAGTGTCTATGCGGTAGAGTGCGCGCGCGCGCACACACACACACACACAAACACACACACAAACACTCTTTGCCGACTAATGCCCATAATCCCGCAACCCAGGCTAATTGTATTGGGTGGGCGATGACATCCGGTCCGGTAGCGGCCTGAGGCCGGGTCCGGGCGGGTATGGCAGCGCGGGGCTGCGGTGCCGCCGCAAAGCCTCGCCAAAGGTAAGACGGCCGGGTGCGCCAGAATCCAACACGAACTCTGCCTAAAGTGAGTGCAGGCCCCGCAGGCCCCGCAGGCCCCGCAGGCCCCGCAGGCAGGCCCCGCAGGCCCCAGGCAGGCCCCGCAGGCAGGCCCCGCAGGCCCCGCAGGCAGGCCCCGCAGGCAGGCCCCGCAGGCCCCGCAGGCAGGCCCCGCAGGCAGGCCCCGCAGGCCCCGCAGGCAGGCCCCGCAGGCAGGCCCCGCAGGCCCCGCAGGCCCCGCAGGCCCCGTAGGCCCCGTAGGCCCCGCAGGCAGGCCCCGCAGGCCCCGCAGGCCCCGCAGGCCCCGTAGGCCCCGCAGGCCCCGCAGGCCCCGCAGGCAGGCCCCGCAGGCCCCGCAGGCCCCGTAGGCCCCGCACAATGGAGAACGGAGGGCAGCCTACGGGGAGCCGGCCCGGCCGACGGCCGCCCCTCGCGCAGTACCCCCCGCCCGCACTTTTGCGCAATTGACGCAAAGTTAAAATGACGCCAAAAAAAAAAAAATACATTAATGGCTTTTGGATCGAAGCTAAACTTAGATTTGATGCGCGGCCGTGGGCGCACTGCATAGAACGCCCTCTCCTCCCCTCTTCTATCTTCAGGGCTGCGCGCACGATCCTGGAATGAAATTCCAAGCCGAAATCCCATTTCCTCCGCCTCCTCTGCGTCGGACAAGACGGCTGCGCTGCGGCCCGCCCGCCTTTCCGTCTCCCACCTTTCGCCCGGAGCCACGGCCGTCTCCAGCACCGGCAGGCTTCTCCAGGCCCCGGCCCCGCTCCAGCGCTCCAGCACGGGTCTTCTCCAGTCTTAACCAGCCTTCCGGCCGCGAAAGAGCGACACCCAGGAGCCGCGCCGCCCTCAAAGGCGCTGCTGAAAGGCCGCAGGGGACGTTTAAACGTCGCAAAAGCCCGCCTGGCGGAAATTACATATATAGCCGTTTTTGTATTTTTATTTAACTTTAATGAAATTCAGGTTATATAAAGAAGACCCGCCGAGGCGATGACGATGAGAAACTGATAGGAACGTGGGTGCGGTATACACTTCCTTCGTCTTTGAACTAGTTGAACGTCAATGCCTCGGTGTCGTTTACACAGCGTGAAGCTTGGGCCCCGCCCCCCGCCTGACCACGGAACGGAGATGGCTCTCCAGCTCGCAGAGTGCATCTCCAGGTGTGCTGCCCGGGGCCGGGCCCTGGAGTCTAGGGTGCGGGGCAGGATTAGCGGGGAGCGCAAACGACATATTTTATGCAGCGCGTGCAGCGCGTGCTGGCCTGGCTGTGCTGGCTGTCCCCGGCTCCCCTCGTCTCCAGCCTGTTGCCGTCGGAGACCCGGCCGGGGACCAGACCCGACCAGAGGCCAGGCACCCTGAATGGCGAAGTGCCAGTGTGAGAGGCCGAGACCGGGGCCCCGCGCCCCCGGGCCCCCGCGCCCCCGCGCCCCCGCGCCCCCGCGCCCCCGCACCCCCGCGCCCCCGCCTGAGTAAGTCAATGCAATCAATTCTTAACTACGATTTGCTCCTCCGTTTCCCCTGGCTGCCGTCCTTCCCGTCGTCTTTGTGTGACCCGGGACCCGGCAGCGGGGTGGGGGGAGGGGAAGGGGGAGCTCGACCTTTTGGACTTGACATCACGCTATGGAAATTAGATTAAAATTTGTATTGCGATATCGCGGGCCCGTTCTAGGGTTTTGTGGAAGGATGCATATGCGGTTGAAACCGCGCAATCAGAGTATATACACCTGAGACTGAGACGTAAAAGAAAAAAATAAGAAAAAAAAATCTGAGCATGTTTTAGTGTTTCCAGCACCACTCACACTCACGTGCCCACTCCACCTGGAGGGTGTACCGCTGCCGCTGCTGCCGCTGCCACTGCCGCTGCCGCTGCCGCTGCCGCTGCCGCTCCCGGCACAGGATATTGCGGGCGGGGCACGGCCCGGTCTGAGTAGTTCCTGGGGGAGTCACTCCGCGCCAAACACAATACGGGGCAACACAAACAGCAACATTGTTAATTGTTGAGCTAACAGCAGTTGGCAGCAGTGCCGGGCCGGGGCCGGGTGGTGGTAGTGGTAGTGGTAGAGGGGTTGGTAGCATGCAGTTGATCGAGCGGGCAAACACTGAAGCGCAGCGCGGCGCGACGACTGACACACCCCTCCCTGCAGCTCCTAGCTGCTCCCTGCCGTGTCTGACAACGGAGCGGAAAGTCACACAACGCCGAGGCCCGGAGGCCCGGAGGCCCGGAGGCCTGGCCGGGGCGCGAGCGTGTCACGCTATGAGAATGAAGGAGTCATGACCACCGATTATTTTTGAGCGAGAGCTGTTTTGAAAACGCGAGATCTCAGACACACTCCGCTTGGCGCCGGGATCTCAAAACTGGACTCACATGCCCTTTTCTGATGATGCGACATGAGAAAGTTGGCGGTCCTGGTCCTCCCCCGATCATTGTGACTGTTTGGCGCACTGCTCTGGAGGGCGGTGGCGGGACACTGGCGTTAGCGCGCGGGGCGGGTTAGTCCAGCACTCAAACCCGATTGGGCTGGGCGGCGATCTCGTCAAGGAAATGGCCGCAGAGAGACAAGGACACGGGGAGAGAGAATAGGGGAGAAGCGAAGAAATGAAGAGCGCGCAGCCGAGCAGAAAACCTCTCCAGCCGCGCGGCCCGACACAATCCGAGGAAATGACCGCCAGGCGCGGCGCGGGGAAAAATGGAATAAAAGAGAAGCTGTGAAAAAAGTAGGTATTGCAAATGGTGTGGCACGATCATGAAAGTCGTGCTCCACTCCCTCCCTCCCTTCCTCCCTCCTTCTCATGGCCCGCAATTTGGGTGTCCGCAGGCAGAGGGCCAAGGCCAGGAGAGGGCTGCGAAACAAATGCCACTCACTGCACTGCTCGGCTCGGCTCGGCTCGGCTCGATTCCATTCCGGGACAGCACCCCGATATAACGAGAGGAGAGGTGCCGGTCTCGGCCAGCGCAGCTACACGGCGGTGTCCGGCGGGGGCCGCGGGGGCAACGGGGGCAGCGGGGGCTGCGGGGGCAGCGGGGGCCCCGGAGGAGGGACCCGCCCGCCTTTGCACCTCCGCTCCCAACAGGATTGGAATTTTTCTTTTTCTTCCCTGACTGAAAGCAGCAGAGAAAACTGTGAGAAGATGAAAACAAAAATTGGAAAAGAGAAAAGTTGCGGGGCATCGTTGGCCATCAATAGAAAATCTTTTTTTCTTTCTGTGAGGGATGCAGCCAGACCAGGCAAGGCAGGCAGGCAGCAGCAGCAAGCGTTGATGAAATCAGAAGCGTGGCGCGACGGAGAAGGCGGTGGTAGCGGCGGCGAGGCCTGGTTCAGAACAGCACAATTCGGAAGGGTGGGAGGGAAGGGGGCCGGAGAAGGGGTGACGCTCTCCGAATAGGGCAAGTACTTTTAATTAACCCATTCTTGTCGCCACTAAGGCCCGCCACGGCCGCCGGCACGGATGGGAAGCGATGGGACGGGACGGGATGGGACGGGATGGGGCAAATTGCCCGAGTCTCTGCTATGAATACGAAGTGTTGAAATGAGAGCGCGCGGCGTGGCGCGGCGTGGCGTGGCGTGGCGCGGCGTGCTGCGGTGCGCCGGCTCCCTCCCGTTGTCTCCATTGGAACCGTCAATTGAATCAGCGCAAAGAGACGGCGAGGCGAGGCCAAGCCTGAGCATAGGGGCCACTCACATGCAAGTAGTTGGAGCAGTATTCGAACCCGAAACCCGGAAACTAGCACTGGCGCGGTCTGGTACAGTCTGAGAGGGGACAAAAATGCCGGTAGAATTAAATAAAGCAGTATTTGAACCCGGAACCAGATCGTCGCCCGTTGCCGCGGTGTGCCTGGCTGTAGAGTGGTCCGTTTGAACAAAAGTTTTAAAATCTCATGACGGCTAGTGCTAATATTTGTCTATGACCTATAACATGAGTTTTAAAAAGAATTCGGGATTTTTCGGCCCACGGGAAAAGGTCGCGAAATCGTTTCAAAGATGGCGACGTCCAAAATCCTGAGAAATCGTCGCCAGCGACGCTAGGGTGGTCAAAATCCGCAAAGTGGGTTCGCGGTGACTCGTCAAAAGTTTCAATTTGGCATTAAAATAATGTGTGCGAAACCGGAAATCTGTCGGACAACATTTAGAGGTCGCGAAGGGTCACGAAGTGCCCTCATAAACAGTAAATATTAATGTTTTTTGAAAATTCCAAAAAAAAATTCCAAGGTCAATATGGCCAAAGTAGGACCCTAGGGCTAGTGTCGTGCCCCCAGTGAGGCGGTCGGCAGGGGGGCGCACGGTCCCTAGGCGAGGGGTGCATCACATGGCAAAGTCACTGTACACCCAACGGAATAGTGTCATGTGCAATCACGTCTAGTCCCTTCCCAATCATTCCACACCAGACACCGGAGGGATTCCGAAAAAAAATCAGCGAGAAAAAAAAAAAGCCAGATGGCATGTTTGACCGCTGTTGACAAAACCTATGTCGTCCCAGCTTCCGCCAGGACCCTGCCTTCAACTTCGGTGATCTTACGGGAACCGGTGCTTTACGGCTGCTAGTTGGCCCCGGGACACAGCACTAGAACCCGCTACCCGGCTTGCGCCGGACGGATCTCCCGGCAACCCCTAGCCCGCGCCAATGCGCGAGGCCCCTCCGCTAACCACGGCCTCCGGGACTCCATTATACTGTAGTGCCCTTCAACCGCAGTCTGGTTTGGCCCCATAAACCATGGGAGTCCGCCCCTGCGAAGATTTGGAGGACATAGGTTCCCTTCGTACACGACCGAAGCCGCTGTACTCTACTCGCTACGTACCGAGTAGCGGCTGTCCGCACCTGCCAGATTCAGAGAGGAAAACAGAAGCTTCGAACCCTAGAAGCTCTGCACATCCCCCGAGTCTCCCCCTGGATTTCTCCAGAGGCACAGAACGCCCCCCCGGGCGGGACCCTCGAATCTAGGGAATTGAACCCTAGACCCTCGGGACCGGGGGTTTGTGCCGGCGGCGCCTTAGCCCGCACGGTCGCTTGGACAGCCATGCCTACGTCGCGTTCGGAAGTATATTTTAGGCACTGTCCGCCAAGCTGTGTCACAAGAAAAAGTTGACCGACCGGCAAGAATCGAACCACGGACCTGTCGGTCGCCGACCGGTCCACTAACCCATGCGGCTACCGTGCCACGATGTTGTTTGCTGCGCTCCCAGCACTCTAGCTCCACAGAATAGAGCTGACCATCGACGGACGCTGTCCCGGGATCAACTCTTGCCTACGCCTCCAGATTTTTTTTGTCGATGTTCAGCTCTACTATGTGTGTCTATCTAGCTCCACATAGTAGAGCTGAACATCGAAAAAAAATCTGGAGGCGTAGGCAAGAGTTGATCCCGGGACAGCGTCCGTCGATGGTCAGCTCTATTCTGTGGAGCTAGAGTGCTGGGAGCGCAGCAAACAACATCGTGGCACGGTAGCCGCATGGGTTAGTGGACCGGTCGGCGACCGACAGGTCCGTGGTTCGATTCTTGCCGGTCGGTCAACTTTTTCTTGTGACACAGCTTGGCGGACAGTGCCTAAAATATACTTCCGAACGCGACGTAGGCATGGCTGTCCAAGCGACCGTGCGGGCTAAGGCGCCGCCGGCACAAACCCCCGGTCCCGAGGGTCTAGGGTTCAATTCCCTAGATTCGAGGGTCCCGCCCGGGGGGCGTTCTGTGCCTCTGGAGAAATCCAGGGGGGAGACTCGGGGGATGTGCAGAGCTTCTAGGGTTCGAAGCTTCTGTTTTCCTCTCTCTGAATCTGGCAGGTGCGGACAGCCGCTACTCGGTACGTAGCGAGTAGAGTACAGCGGCTTCGGTCGTGTACGAAGGGAACCTATGTCCTCCAAATCTTCGCAGGGGCGGACTCCCATGGTTTATGGGGCCAAACCAGACTGCGGTTGAAGGGCACTACAGTATAATGGAGTCCCGGAGGCCGTGGTTAGCGGAGGGGCCTCGCGCATTGGCGCGGGCTAGGGGTTGCCGGGAGATCCGTCCGGCGCAAGCCGGGTAGCGGGTTCTAGTGCTGTGTCCCGGGGCCAACTAGCAGCCGTAAAGCACCGGTTCCCGTAAGATCACCGAAGTTGAAGGCAGGGGTCCTGGCGGAAGCTGGGACGACATAGGTTTTGTCAACAGCGGTCAAACATGCCATCTGGCTTTTTTTTTTCTCGCTGATTTTTTTTCGGAATCCCTCCGGTGTCTGGTGTGGAATGATTGGGAAGGGATTGGGAAGGGACTAGACGTGATTGCACATGACACTATTCCGTTGGGTGTACAGTGACTTTGCCATGTGATGCACCCCTCGCCTAGGGACCGTGCGCCCCCCTGCCGACCGCCTCACTGGGGGCACGACACTAGCCCTAGGGTCCTACTTTGGCCATATTGACCTTGGAATTTTTTTTTGGAATTTTCAAAAAACATTAATATTTACTGTTTATGAGGGCACTTCGTGACCCTTCGCGACCTCTAAATGTTGTCCGACAGATTTCCGGTTTCGCACACATTATTTTAATGCCAAATTGAAACTTTTGACGAGTCACCGCGAACCCACTTTGCGGATTTTGACCACCCTAGCGTCGCTGGCGACGATTTCTCAGGATTTTGGACGTCGCCATCTTTGAAACGATTTCGCGACCTTTTCCCGTGGGCCGAAAAATCCCGAATTCTTTTTAAAACTCATGTTATAGGTCATAGACAAATATTAGCACTAGCCGTCATGAGATTTTAAAACTTTTGTTCAAACGGACCACTCTAGCCTGGCTGTGCCTGCACTGCTGCCCCGTGCCCGCTCCCGTGTGCGGCCTCAGCCCGGCTGCCTCGGCACGGCCGGCCCGCCGAGTCGGCGTGCAGGTTGTGTTGCCTACCCAGGACCGCACAGGCGCCGTGCCCGTGCCTCCCGGACCGCGCTCAGCTTGTCTGATACATGCGCGGTGGGCACGGCGGAGGCACAGTCGATGCCGACGGCTGCTGGCGGCCTGCATACATTGTCCCCGCCGTCCATGCCGTGCCGTGCCGTGTCGTGTCCGCGCCGTGCCGCCGCCGTGTCACGCCGCCCCCACCAACTTTAGATGGGAAAACTTTGCCGCGGGTGGTGCACTCTTAGACCGCCGCGCCGCGGACCGAGTCGCAGTCACCCCCGCTGTCCCGCTGCCCTCTCCTCTGACGGCCACCTACCGCCGTGTTCAAACAGCCCGTCTAGTCCATACAACAAGCCTAACTCACCCACGAACATGACACCTCGAACCCCATGACAGGAAATGGCTATGAATTTTCGGGTTGCATCCATTGTGACTTTGAGTTGAAAAAATTTCGAGGTACAATCGGGGAATTAATGAAAAACAATACCCTACCTCTCCCGGCTCTGGTTAGGGAATCCCAGTCCCTAGGCCAAGGGGGAACGTTCTCGAACGCCACATTGGTCGGGTGTTTTAAGTACTCCCGACAGTTAATTCGCGCTAAAACGTGAATGACAAGGATAAAGTTGTGGCAACTCGACTAGATTTCTTGGGGTGGGTCCTAGCATCACAACTAGGACCTGCGCAAAGTCTGGTTAAGTTGCCACAACTTGGTCGGGTGTTTCAAGTACTTATAAGGTACTCCCGACAGTTAATTGGCGCTAAAACGTGAACGACAGGGATAAAGTTGAAGCGCCTCGGCCAAATTTCTTAAGCTGGCTCCTAGTATCACAACTTGGACCTGCACGAAGTCTAGTTAAGTTGCAACAACTTGGTCGCTCATCAGGCGGTCGTCGAAGGGCACACCGTCGCTAGGGCTGATGTGCCCCCAATGAGGCGGTCAGCAGGGGGTACACAGTCCCTAGGGCAAGAACCGTTCGGGAACGTTCAGCTCCCTCCTTCGCCTCGTTCAATTTTATCCACAGAAATAAAACAAAATTTTAAAGAAGCGCTACACGAGGGAAATCCCCGCCTTAAACCCCGCAGAGCGGCGAAGCGCGGCCAGAACTGTTGAACGGGTGGAACAGCGCTGTGCTTCCCCGAGGGCCATGGGTTGGGGGAGAGGTGGGAGGGGGGGGGGGGGGGGGGTGATCGGGAATCCCCCGATTGCCGCCCCGGTTCGCGCCGAACACGCCGTAATCAGCCTCAGGTTGAGACGCGGCGCCCCGCCGGGACCCGACGAGTTCGCTGCTCTGCTTCGGCGTGCAAATTGCGGGCCGTGGTTTACAATCATCCCCCTCCCCCTCCTCTACCTCGTGCGGGAGAAGAGTGGTGCTGTTGTGGAGCGATATTTGAAGGAGTTTCCTGTACTGCGCCGTGCTTTGCTGACTCACTCGCACGCACGCACGCACGCACGCACGCACGCGAAGCTCGCAGATACGCGCGTCCGTAACTTTACAGAGGCCGTGTGAAGGTGATTCAAGCGCAACTCGCTAATCCGCGGCGACGGGAGAGCGTGGCTGCCGCTGATGCCGCTGCCCCCCCCCCCCCCCCCTGCTCCGGGGACGCCGGAGTCTTGCGCGCGCGGAGCAGGTTATCCGGCAGCGACCGCAGCGACACCGGCGACGAGAAGAGAAGAGAGAGAAACGAGATTGGATTTTCATTATTCAGCCGCTACAAGCATTTGTTTGCGGACCGTTTTGCAGACGGCCGGCCCGCAAAAATGGAATTGGTTTATGGCAAGTAGCGGGCGGGAAAGGCGGGGTCGTGGCGTGTGCGTGTGTGTGCGTGTGCGTGTGTGTGCGCGTGCGTGTGTGTGCGCGTGCGTGCGTGCGTGTGTGTAAGGGAGGCGGTAGGCGGTACGGGGGCCGAGACCCTATCCACAGCAGTAGCAGCAGCAGCAGCAGCAGCAGCAGCAGCAGCAGCAGCAGCAGCAGCAGCAGCAGCAGCAGCAGCAGCAGCAGCAGCAGCAGCAGCAGCAGCAGCAGCAGCAGCAGCAGCAGCAGCAGCAGCAGCAGCAGCGGCAGCCCCGTGAGCCACAGATGATGACTTGGCCTCCTCCTGCATGTTCCCGGGAGCCTCGGCCGGCCTCGGCACCCGCTGCCGCTGGCCGCTGTCTCTGGCCGCCCGTATTGGCAGCTCGCGTATTTATGAGCGGTGTATCTGCCCCCCCCCCTTTCCCTCTATTGTCACAATTTATTCCCGTTTGACCGCTGTGACTGCCTGGCCCAGCCCGGCCTCCCTCCCGGCGGTCCGCCCGCTCCGCCCGCTCTGCCTCCGCCCCAACCCTTTTGTGGCCAAACAGTGGGGCCCCTCCTCACTCAAACCGGACCCTGATTAGTAGCGATCGGTGATAAGCGACATTCCTACTGCCCCCCCGCGAACAAGATTTACGGCCGGCACTGCGTATGGTTTCAGGGCATTGCATCGCGTGGGCGCAATGAGCGCGCGCGAGCGACGCGTGCCGACCGCCCCCCCCCCCCCCCCCCCCCCCGCCACGCGCCGCCACGCGCCGCCACGCGCCACCGCATGACAAACGGGGCCGGCCGGTTGCCGCGGGGGGTCCGAAACGTCACCGCTGTCATCGTGTTGCCCGTCAGGCCGGACTTGGTCCTTTTCGACCGCGGGTGCGGCTCGAGAGATGGGGATAGGAGAGGGGGCTAGGGATAGTGAGTAGGAGGGAGATAGGCCGCCGATAGACAGAGACAGAGGGAGAAAGCTTGTGAAGCCCTACTGTCGGCACACAGCACCTGTGAGCCCTGCCCAGCTGCGTGGGGGGGGGGGAGGAAAGGGGAGGAAGGGTTGAAATTACGATACTCCGCGAGGAGTCGCGCAAGATAAAGAAACATATTTCGGGCGAACAATGGTGCGAGAAAATTGGGAATATTAATGCCACGACAAGCGAGGCGGGGTTGTGAGGGGGAGGGGAGGGCGAAAGGAGGAAAAAGGGTTGCACGGGGCGGGGAGGGAAGCCAGACGTGCGGTGCGGCCCCTGGCTTGGCCAGGCCTGTGGTGTAGCCTTTGGTGTGGCCTTTTGGTCCACAGAGGGAAGTTGAAGGGAGAGCAGCGTTATACAATGAGGTGCACGACAGCGCTGGGTCTGGGGATCAAATCTCACCTCCATTAATTTGCTTTTTTTTCCCCCGCCTCCGTGCTATTTAAACTATGTTTATTTACATCGAGGGGGTGGAGTCGCCCCCACGCTCCCCTCAGTGGTGTCGGAGGTGAGAGAACACCTGCGCAATAAATCGCTTGAAAATCAATTAGCACCCCGGGAGCGCCGAGCGCCGGACGATGAATTTTAAACGCCCCCCCCCCTCCTACCCCCTGTACACACATTCGCCCGGCGTCGGTCCGGAAATCTCATAAAGTCACCGTCAGACCGAGCAGACCGCGGCCACACGGATACCGGCTGTTCTCGTGCGCACATGGGCACATGCATGTACATTCACCGCTCGGAACACTGTGCGGCCTGAGACGGGAAAGAGATTGGAAGCAGTCGCAGAACACGGGAAGTAAATTTCGCCTCTCTGCTCTCTGCGAGCCCCTTTTCTTTTCCGGTTGTGCCGGCCACCCCCACATCCACTCCCACCCCCACATCCACTCCCACCCCCACATCCACTCCCACCCCCACCTCCACCCCCCGGCCTGAGGAGGGGGCGGAGGAGAGCGGCGTGTACCAATTTTTGCTCAATAATAAATGTTTTCCGCACGAGGCAGTGAGTCACCCACGCCGAGGGCCCGCGGCGGGGCGTCCTGTGTGTGTGTGTGTGTGTGTGTGTGTGTGCGTGTGTGTGTTTGCGTGTGTGTGTGTGCGCGCGCGCGGCCATATGAATGTCGTTGGAATACGAGAGGCCACTGGAGCAGAAAGGGGTTACATGATTCCGCGTTTTATAAAACAACAACATTAACCAAGCACAGTATACACAGGCACACACACACACACACAAATACACAGACAGACACACACACACACACACACACACACGCGCGCGCACTGGCACCGGCGATAGACTGTGCAGAATGGATGAGCGTTTCACGCCCTCCGCTCTCCCGGAAATAAAACCGATTACCGGATACGAGGGTATTTCGTCGGGCATCGGGATCCCGCTGGTGTCGAAGGGGCTGCCTACCCCGGCCTGACACGGGGCGCAGGGCGCAGGGCTCGCTACAGTCTGGGAGGAGCCGGGGGTGGGCCGAGGGCGGACAGGGGTGGACTGGAGGATCACGAATTCATCCCCCCATCATCGGTTTGTTGTCAGGTGGGACTCGGATCCACTAAATCCTGAATGGTCGGCGCCGGCCAGTCCCGGGAGAGTCCCGGCAGCTCCTGGGGGCGGCTGGGGGCGGCCCGGGTGTCCGGTCCTGGCTGCCCGTGACAAGGGGCGGATCCAGGGGCACCAGAGGGGGGCCGGGGGCGGGGCTTGGGGTCTGACCAGGACCAGATCCCGGGGCCCGGCACGGCGGCCGCTGCTGATGCGCAGGGCGAGTGATGAGAAGGAGAAGGCCGCTGGGAGGCTGTGCGCCGGCTGGGCTGGGCTGGGCAGGCTGGGCTGTACGGCGATGGAAGAGGAGCCGCGCTGCGTCTCAGTTGTAATTAATTAAATCCCGCGATGAATCAGTGCAAGGGCAGGCCGCTGCGCCTCCGCCACTACCACCGCCGCTACCACCGCTACCGCCGCCGCCTCCACTCGGCACTAATTAGGCGTGCTGATTGCAAAGGCGTGGCCAGGCGTGGCCAGCTCGGGGTTGGGGTTGGCGGGGTCGGACCGGGCCGGTGGTCCTTGTGTGGGCACCACAGGCAAAGGGCAGTGCAGACAGAGGGCCGAGCCGAGCCGAGCCGAGCTGAGCCTAGCCGAGCCGAGCCGAGTCGAGCCGACTTCCTGGCCGCGCGTAGGGTAACGGCCACCCGCCTCCCGGCACAGGCACGGGCTCAGCTGCCGCACACACACACACACACACACACACACACACACACACGCACAAACACAGAGGGTCAGCGCTGCATCCACAGTCAAGCAGGCAAAGGCTACCACAGCAGAGGACCACCGCCCACGACCACCGCCGCGTTGCCCGCGTGTGCAGTGTAATGGAGCCAGGGTACGCGATTCAATGTGATGTGTGATGCGACGGAACCCAGGATTGGGCGGCGAGCGGCGAGCGGCCAGCCGAGGAGAGGACAGGGGACGCGGGGAGGGGAGAAGGAGGGCAGAGGACGCAAATTAATTCATTTCTGGTTAGAGGGGGCACAGGGAAGCCTATCGGTGGCCTTGCTCGTGTGTGTGTGTGTGTGTGTGTGTGTGTGTGTGTGTGTGTGTGTGTGTGCGCGTGCGTGTGGTCCCCTCCGGCACGGCCGTGGACGCCGTGGTGGAGTTTCCCAAATTCACCGTCCCCGTTCGGCCTAAAAAGTAAAACAGCCATGTTTATGCAGGAGTCTGATTGGGGTCTGCCGGTGTTAGTCCCCAGCGCTGCACCGCCGCGATATTCTGCACCCGATATTCTCTATCGTCCGCAGCGGGGGGCGGCCGGTCGTGAAATCTTCATTAGCGGAATTTTTCCTTCCACGGGCGCGTGCGCGCCGAAAACCCTCCGGAAAGCCTCTATTCTTCTCTCGGAGAGAAAGAGAGAGAGAGAGAGAGGAGAGAGGAGAGAGAGAGAGAGAGAGAGAGAGAGAGAGAGAGAGAGAGAGAGAAAGAGAGAGAGGAGGGGGAGAGAGTGAGAGAGAGATGGCGGTCTGCCCGCGGGACAAGACGTTCTGTTCCCAGCCGCGCAGCAGCTCGGCGCCACCGTCTCTCGCCGAACAATGCCAATGTTGATTTTTGTCTTCGATGCGGTATGGAAGTCTGTGCCGGTGTGTGTGTGAGGGATAAAGAGAGAAAGAGAGGGGGGGGGAGGGGTTGAACTTTCCGCCCGAAAGTTCAGTAACAGTGACTCTGTCCCTCACTCGGCGTGGTGTGTGGTGCGGTGCGGTGCGGCCGGTGCACTGCGGCGTAACTGTAGCGCTCGTGGGAATAATGTGATTTGTTGTTTGTTTTATGTGCCGCTTTTATTATCATTTATGGCGCTGTACCGCCGTGCCGTGCCGTGCCGTGCCGTGCCGTGCCGTGCCGTGCCGTGCCGTGCCGTGCCGTGCCGTGCCGTGCCGTGCCGTGCCGTGCCGTGCCGTGCCGTGCCGTTGCCGTACCGCGTGCGTGGCGCGCTGCGACTGACATGTCGGCAAGCGTCAGGCTTATTGGGAGGGGGGGGGGGGGCAGGTCCTATTGCTGCTATGAGGATACAGTGGGCAGGCCTGTTGCAGGTCGCAATCAATATATTTTTTTTTTAATTTTTGTAGGCGCCCGAACCGATCCCTGGGCGCCGTAAGGCTAGGGCGCTCGCCTGTGTGCCCGTCCATGCACGGCCGGGAGACATGACGTAGCCCGGCCCTGTGACCCGGTGACCCGCAGCGCGGCGCGTCTGTATTAACGAGGCGAGGCTGCATCACTTGTATTCCACGTTTTTAGAGGTCTGGGACACGATTGACGCAGCTCGCTGCACGGCGCGGAGCGGCTGGAGGAGGAGGAGGAGGAGGAGGAGGAGGAGGGAGAGAGGGGGGAGGAAGAGAGGGGGGAGGAAGAGAGGGGGGAGGTTGGTGCTGCACGCGGCAGAGCGTAAGTGTGAGGAGGCAGCAGCTTACAAGAAACGGCGGACCTTGACGAAGAAGAAGGAGAAGAAGACCCCGAGTCCAGCCCAGCCCAGTCCGGCCCAGGCAGCACGGTGGCCGCGGGGGCGTGGCCGGGGCCGCAGGCGGGGTCAGAGGTCGACTCCTCCCATTTACCACTGCCAAGAAAAAGGAAATCAAATCAATCTAAGACCAATGTGACTAGAATTTGGTCGATTTTCTCCCATTTTTTTACGGAATTATGCTCACGACGCCTTATTTTAATTAGTGTGTGTTTTTTTAATCGTCCATTTCAGTGGTGATTTAATTTCCTTTCTCTTCTGCGGGTATTATTGTTTAGAACTGTACGAGTAGCAGCTCTGCTGTGTCTCTCTCGCTCTCGTCACAATTGATCGCGGCTGACTACGGAATGACCTTTTCTCTATTCCATATTGTGGAGTTTGCCTCAATCCGCCTTGTTCTATATCTTTTTCTAACTTTGCTGTACCCTGTTCCACCTTACCTACCCTATTGAAACAAATACTTTTCATCTTAACGTTAGCAAAAATGAGATGTGAGATTGCACGGCGCGGCGCCGACCAGCCGACACGTCGAGGTGTGTGTGCGAGAGAGACAACGTGCGATTCCGGTCGAGAATCCTCCCGCCGCTGCATACGGCCGGGCCGTGCGAGAATGGCGATACATCAGGGACAAATGAATGGCTTCATCCGCGTCGGATATGAGCAGCACTAAACGTGACCGTGTGATCGATGTCTGCTGCGGGGCCGTGAGCAGCCGCTGGAGGTGTGAGCCGTGAGGTGCGAATCAATCAATCCGAGAACGTCTGCAGCTCTCGCGACACTTTGTACGTGCGTCGTGGCTTTCGCCTCGCTCCGTTACTCTGGTTGTTGTCATCAAGGGTGTATCTCAGTTCTGTCCTTCCGGACTAGCGTCCGGCGGCCCCGAGCGCCTGTGAATGGCAGGGTAGGCCAGCCCGCGCGACACGCGTGCGTGCAGAGGCCGTGGTTGCCTACCCGGCAGGCGCCGTCCTCAGACTCCGCGGGGACTCCGAGCCCTGCCCCGCCCGGCCCGGCACCCAGCGGGGCCCCCACGTCGTGAACTTCACCGAGACTGTCCCTTAGCGCCCGCGGGTGCCATGGGCGTTGGGCCACTGGCCACGCCCCTCTCGGGTTTGGCAATACCGCGGGCGCAGCGGTGGGCGCAGCGGTGGGCGCAGCGGTGGGCGCCACTGTCGCGCACGTCCCGCGAATCAGATCGCTCCGCTCCGCACGGGCGGGGTAGGTCAGGGTGCCAGAGCCAGTGCCATGCCGAGAGCAGAGCAATTACTTCTTTCAGAAAAAATAAGAATATGTGATTTAAACGTGCATCGGCAAGTTTGAAATTATCATTTTGGGCCGGGCAATACTTTGCTTAAAAAATTAAATCAAATCGGCGCCAACAAAGAAACGAGGCGGACACTTCCTCTTATCTCGCGCCGTATCGAGGTGAAGAAGAGCAGGAAGACGTATGGGTGGCGTGGCGGGCAGTATTCCGGGCACGTTTGCCGCACGGTTCGCTGGCCACCCATAAAGCGCGTGCGTCTGTTTGGGGACATTAACGAACACGAGAGCTGAGCGCGGCGCGGCGGGGAGCTGCCGCTGCTGCCGCTGCTGCCGCTGCTGCCGCTGCTGCCGCTGCTGCCGCTGCTGCCGCTGCTGCCGCTGCTGCCGCTGCTGCCGCTGCTGCCGCTGCTGCCGCTGCTGCCGCTGCTGCCGCTGCTGCTGCCGCACATAACTCTGGGGTATTATGAATCCGGTTCCACACTACCAACTCCGCCTCCACCACCACCACCCACGCATAGGGTCGACGTGGCCCGGTTTTTCCTTAAACTAAAGCGCGTCGCATATTGTTTCGTCCTTTTCTTGCTCTGTTTATAATATTACAAGAATTAGTTTACAGTTTGAAACTCCGGATTGATCCCTTGCGGCGCGGCGTCGCTCCCTCGACTCCCTTTGCTCTCGGCCTCTGCCTTCGGCCTGCGACTTCCGCCCCTCCTCCTGAACTTGAGGCTGGCCGTGACCCCGCCCCCCTCCCGCCCGTCCATCAGGGGCGTGGCCGCGGGGCGGGGCGGGGCGGGGCGGGGCGGGGCGGGGCGGGGCGGGGCGGCCGGTCTAGGCGCTCCTGTCAGAAAAATCAAAACGTCGTCCGCGTCGCTGGCTGGTGACCTGACGACTGCCCTGCCAGCGGCGGTATGAAACATTCATCGGGCGGACATACTACATCGGCCGAGTACACACACACACACACACACACTCACTCACACTCACCGTTGTAAGGCTGTCAATGAGGTCATCGAAGACGCGCCGTATGGCCGTGTAGTCAATTATTCCGAATGGTCCGGACAGCAAATGAGGCGCGTCTGGCCTGGCCCAGTCCGGGACCGTCCGGGACCGTCCGGGCGCAGTGCGGGGGAGGACCCGCGAAGACCCCCGAGGACCCGCGAGGACCCCCCCGCAGCGAGTGAGAAATGTGGGCGTCGTTATCAGAAATCTTCATCGGAGCCGGGCGATGCGGTAAAACAAACGGCACACTGGTCTTTTCTCATCGTTTTGCAACCAAAAAGGCGAATATGAATAATGTTCCGCGGGGAAGATACAAGAAGGCTGTGGTCGGTGACGTGTGCTGCTAAGGCGCGAGACGAAAATCATGGAGGCAGGTTGGGGAGGGAGACAGATATGGGTAATGCTGCCAGAGACAAATCGACAAGGCTGCGTGTGTCAATAAGACTCGTCCAAATTTTTTGACGCCATTCTCACTGTGAAAAATACGCCTTTCCCATATTTTTTTCTGTCCCTACCGATCGATCTGCCTCCTGTGTTTGCGCAGATAATCATCCCTTTTCTCCCCGACCAAATATAAAATTCTGGCGTCCCTTTGACTTGTTGTGTTCTCCGGCCCGGGGCTCCCGGCCCGGCACCTCTCCGCACGGCCCCCACCATCATCCCCCCCCCCCCCCGCCCCCTCCCCACCCGTACCCCAGCCCGCCGCACCTAGCCGCTCCTGGCGAAGTATAAAACCAGAGCGCCGACCCCCGTCTGGACCACAACACAGATCACACCGTAGCTGGAACCACTACACCCCCGGAGTCCAACATGAATCTGGTAATGTTAGCACCCATCTCACGTACCCCCGTCACCAGCTGTGTTCGTTTCGCGTTCAAAAAAAAATCGCAAATCGAGGGAAAAAAATGGCGCGTTTTCGACCTGACTACCTCGCCGCGCGTTAAGGTTCTCTCATCGCGTTTGAAATATTTTGGATCGCCCGTCGAAAATTTCCAGAGCTGGAACAACCTCTGGAGTCCTTGGAGTGCTCTCTGGACGATAGATAATATGGCGGCCCCGGCCCCGCTCCCGTGTTAGTTAAGGTCTCGGTGTTTTTGCCGTGATCCAAATTAACATTTCCTGAGTGGTCACGAAGTGGCGCTCCGCAGCTCCGCACTCGCACTCCAATTACCCGGCCGTAAGTCGGCCCGCTCTGCTTTCTACCACTTCGCCCTTCATTTGCCATCAAGGTCCAATTTCTGGTCGTCTCCAGGCTGGAATTAGAACCCTTAAAAAATATATATATATAAATCGCTGCTGCAGCTGCCATCAGCAGGGGGAGGCCGCTGCCGTCTCTCGTCGGAATGGATTTCCCCGAGTCGGGACGCCGGAAATGGCGCAGACCGCGGCGATAGGACCAGTTATGAGAAATTGAACGAGAGGCATCAAACTGCTTGTTGTAGGAGCTGTTCGCCCTGTGCCTGACGGTGGGCTCGGCCCTCGCGCTGCAAGTGCCGCAGTACCGGCCCTACCAGAACTACCAGCAGCAGCAGCAGCAGCTGCAGCAGCTGCAGCAACAGCAGCAGCAGTACAACCAGTACAACGCCCAGTACCAGCAGTACCGGCAGCGCTCCGCGCAGGCCCCCATCCTGCAGTACTCCAACGACCTCAACCCGGATGGCTCCTTCCAGTACAGGTAGGCGCACAGGGCGGTCTGGAGCTGTTTTCTCCAGCCGGTATTTGAGCCAAACTGGGTGGCACTTCTCCAGCGACTTTTTTTTCGTGAGTTTGAAAACTGCGGTAAATTTAAATTTGGGAGTCGTATTCGTAGCTCCGCCTCGGCGGGCTTCTGGCGAAATAGCAGACTCTCTTTCCCCGGGGGGTGTTAAACGACTTGCACGTGACAGCGCCTGGCGGCACACACACACACACACACACACACACACACACACACATTCTGCGTCGTTTTCGGAAGAATGTCTCGCAGCAATGCGGATTGGTGCTGAGTGCTGAGTTCGTTGTGGGACTCAGTGGCGGATTTCCGGCGCGAGTCAGTCCTGTTGTTTTTCGTGTTTCCCGGAAGTAAAATTTGCATTTCAAACAAAATTTTGGCCTGCGAGTATATTTGTTAGTGTATTCAAACGTCTCCCTCCGTACTAGTATTCGAACCCGTGACACCCGTTGTTTCCCAATCGAGGCGAGCCGAAGCTGCAAGCAGCGGTTTAATACGGGGCTATGCGGGAGGGGTGTCATTCTGACCTATCCGCGTTGCCGTGGGAGCTGCGGGGAGGCAGGGAGGGAGGGGCGCTACACGCCACAAACGAAAGTGAAACAGCGTTTCATATTCGTATTCGCCTCCCTCCCCGTTTCATCAATCATATCGCTAATCACGCGGCGGCCGCTAACAAGTCCGCTTAGCGAATCAAAAGGGCCGTGACGTGACGCGACGCGTGGCGCGTGGCGCGTGGCACGGCCAGTTACGGCCCCGTAGATCGCCCATTGTGTTACGCCCGGGGGCTCCGGGGGCTCGGGGGGCTCTGCCGGTGGCCATTGGCCGTGAAGCATAGCAGCAGGTATGCGTGACCCGGCCGAAAGACACGTGGAATTGTATTCAGATTCATATTGCGTGGCCCCGGCCCGGTTCGGTCCGGTCCGGTGACAGCTCTGCGCTGCTCGTTTGCACTTTTTCGCGACGTCATACCCCCCGGCCTCCGCCAAGCGATTGTTATTGGCTCCCGCATGGAGCGGGCGGCGCACTGAAACAGTAGTAGATCAGGAGCGGTGACGTGGCGGCGGGTAATTATCGAAATTATTGTTCATTACCTGCAGCGGCCGGCGGCGGCTCGGCTCGGCTCGGCTCGGCTCGGCTCGGCTCGGCTCGGCTCGGCTCGGCTCGGCTCGGCTCGGCTCGGCTCGGCTCGGCTCGGCTCGGCTCGGCTCGGCTCGGCTCGGCTCAGCCCGGCTCGGCTCGGCCTCAACCTCAGCACTTAGGCACTCCGGGAGTCGTGGGTGGAGGATGGGAAGCGGCCGTAAAAAAACATTTTCGCTGCAAGGTCCTCTGCAGGGCAAAGTTGCAAGCAAAAAAGTTTGGCGGTGGAAGGGGTGGGGTGAGGAGCAGAAGAGGGAAAAGATTGGCACCCGAAACTGTAATTATGCTCGAGGAAACGAATTTCGGCTCGCGAAGATGAGCAACCGACCGGGTGAGGCGAGGCGACAGCTAGTAACTGGGGCTGACAGAGGCGTGAGGCGTTAGTGCCAGGGAGTCGCCGACCGTTTCCTCCGGTCCGCACACTAACGCCAGGCACTTCCATGCTCGTCGATATTACATGGCCGGTGCTGCCTGGGGCCAGAGCAGCGGCCTTGGCCCGCGTCCTGGTGCCCGTAGCAGAAGTGGCACTCGGGCGACACGGGGCGGCCGGGCGCGGCGCATCACCGACACATCCCGATCACAATGCGACGCCGACCCGGGGCCGTCGGGGGCCGCCGGGGGGGGGGGGGGCGCGGCCCTGGCGGTTATGGCAACCGTTGCCGCTCCCTTGCTGCACCCTGCTGTGCCACTGTGTGTGTGTGTGTGTGTGCGTGTGTGTGTGTTTGTGTTTTGTGTGTGAGAGAGAGAGAGAGAGAGAGAGAGAGAGAGAGAGAGAGAGAGAGAGAGAGAGAGAGAGAGAGTGAGTGATTGTACAAGAGCGCGCAAGTTAGTGCGGCGGTTGTCATGCGTTGTCTGGCGAGGCGGACGGTGGCCGTATCTGCAGAGTATCTGTGCCTCTGTGTCTCGGCACGCCGTGCAGGGAGAGGCCGGCGGGGGCAGCCGTCACTGCCCTGCCCCAGGCCCCAGACTAGCCTCGAGCCCGGCCTGTCCGCACGTTTCATTAGACACAAGCTGATCGTAATTGCGTGCAGATAGGGTCGGAGGGCGGGCCGGGGGCAGCCGGGGGCGGCCGGGAGCAGCCGGGGGCGGCCGGGGAGCGTCTGCTGCGTCTCGCCGACGTTAATTTGGCAAAGACACGATCGGACGTCCTGCAGGAGGGCTGTCGGCTACCGCCCAGGCTACCGCCCCGGCTACCGCACACCAGGGGCCGCAGGGCCGCAGGGACCCCCCGGGGGGTCCCGCCGAGAATCCCTAATTGGGGGAAGCTGCCGAATTACTTTCTTGTCGCGCCGCGCCGCCGACAGGGAATGGAAATTAAAACGGACGCGGACGGGGCTGGCGAGGGGGTATTGGTGACCAGACCAATCTGGGCGGCTGGGCCCAGCGGCCCCAGCGGCAACAGGCGGTGCAAATCAATGAATCTTCCCTCCTGGAATTTCACCAACTTATTGGAGCTCGCCTTAGATTTTCAATTATTTTTTTTCGTTCGTGGGTGCGGCAAAACTAGTTTACGTTTTCGTTCGGAAGGAAGATCACTGGAGCGGAATTCCTTTTTAAAAAAAAAAAAAAAAAAAAACTTTAAACGGTAAGTCGGAGATGCAGAACCCACACGAAGATGGGTGGGTGTGCAACCCTAACTAGGGGGCGCTGGCTGCCGCTGCTGCTGCTGCTGCTGCTGCTGCCGCTGCTGCTGCTGCTGCTGCTGCTGCTCTGCTGCTGCCGCTGGCCGCGTGGGAACCGGAGTGCCGGGCGGCTCGTACTGGTGTGTGGCGGCGTGTGGCCGCGTGTGTGGACGCGCGTGTGCGGCCGAGTGTGGCCCTCGCGGGGTGCCAAGACCGAGGCGAGCGCCTCCGCTTGTGTGCTCCGCGGCAGCGATGCGCTCGTCTCGTTATCGTGTCCAGCCAGTGACGCACAGCTCGCAGAACTGCTGGTGGCGCAACACTGGGCGGCCGCCTCACAGGTAGGCAAGCCCGCCGAGCAGGTGTGCGGTGCGGTATTGCCTACCCCGGTGTTCGCAGGCGCGTCGCACTGGCGGGAAGGAAAGTCGTTGACAGCAGACTACGAAGATTTTTAAAAATAAATCCTCCTCTTTGCGTGATTTTTACGAAGATTTTTTTAAAAGAAATCCTTTCTTTTTTTGTGATATTTTTTTGCGAAGGAAAGAGAGGTTTGTATAGACCGCCGACGGGAATCGAACCCGCACAGGCCGCCGACTCTGACAGAGCCGGTATGCCTTCGCCAGAGACAGTTTGCTAACAAACTCCGTTTCCTCCGTGATCACGATGACATGTCATGTAGTTTGTCAACGACCCCTTATCAGCTCCGCAGCAGAGCTGGCAGACCGACCCTCTCCGTCCCCGCAGCGGGCGCCTGGAGGGTAGACCGCACTCGTGCACCAATGCGCGGCGGGTGTGCCTACCCCCGCATTGACAGGCGCTCAGACCGTGCGAGCCTAAGTGTGTGCCGGCGCACTTTTAAATGTTTTAATCCGGGTGTGTTGCAGCTACCAGACGGGCGACGGCATCAGCGCGCAGGCGGCCGGCTACACCCGCGCCACGGGCGTGAGGGACGCCGACGGCAACGGGGAGGCGCAGGTGGTGCAGGGCTCGTACTCGTACACGGGGCCCGACGGCGTCGTGTACACCGTCAACTACATCGCCGACGAGAACGGGTACCGCGCCACGGGCGCGCACCTGCCCACGCCGCCCGCACTGCCCGCCCCGCTGCCGCAACAGCCCCTGCAGCAGTACCGCCAACAGCCCTTCCGGCAGCCCCTGCAGCGGCGGTACTAGGGCCGAGGCCGACGGGGGCTGCGGGGGCTGCGGGGGCTGCGGGGGCTGCGAGGGCCCCGCTGCCAGCGGCCTCCAAACCGCAGCCCGACTTCCGATCCGACTGATGCGACGCACCGCTGCACCGGCAGCACGGCACTGGCTTGCCTCTGATCGCTCGGCTGGGAACGACGGCTGGAGGACCTCCGGACTCCAGGCTCCGGGCCTCAGGCTCCGGGTTCCGGCCTTCCGGCCTCCAGGCTCCGGACCTCTAGAATAGGGACGCGGCGCGCCACCACTGCAAGCCGCGTACTCACTGCTTTCACATCTGTTTGTGACAACGAGCTGAAATTACTGCAAAGTCGCTTTGTATCTAGTTCTTTTTTGTATGTGCGCTTTTTTTTATACATTTTTTTGTGAATAAAACTCACTCCAAGATGATACGATGTGTACTGCCGGAGCAAAGCTCTCGCCTCTTCTCTTCTCCCCCGTTTGTTCGTCCTTTCACGATCCGACGCGACGGCAGCGGGGCTCGGGACTCGGTCCCGGGCGGCACACCCAGACACAGCCAGGCACAGCGGGGATTAATGAGATAAACCTCGACAAGCTCAACAGGGGAATCAATTCTGTCCATACCACCGCCCCACCGCCTCCTGCTCCTGGACACGACAACGTGCTGACAACATTTTTCATCAGCGTCACGAGGATCCTCATCTCCTCTCCGACACGGGCTGGACACCGCGCGCGCGTACACACGCACACACCTGGTCACCGCGGACGGGGTCAGGGTCAAGGGCACAAGTGACGGTACAAGGATTGGACATCGGGCCGCGCCTTGTCGCTAATTCGGACTCCCCCGTGCCGCGACGCCGTGGCCCCGCCGGGGGTGTGTCCGCTGTTTCCGCCCTGGGCGACGGAGTGGCCGCCCGCCACATGAGGGTCCAGGGAGCAGGGCCCGGGCCCAAGGGTCACCAGCAGACCTGGTCCCGCTGGGGGGCAGCCGGGGGCAGCTAGCCGGCCTGCACCGCCTGCACGCTATGGGGGGCCCGCGGTGCCCACTGCCTGAGCTGTCAGCACTTCATCAGGGACTGTCATCACAACCGAACCTTCTCTTCTGCTGGTGGGCGGCCGCCCCGCGTCTCGGCAGAATTAAGGAGAAGAGAAATATACGTTTCCCGCGTCCTAACGAACGCCGAACTCGTGCGCGGCAGTTTTCGCGCCCGGCTCGCTGCCGGACCTTGACATTCTCATAGTTTGGGGCCCCGCCCCGCCCGCCCCGGTCCGACACCCGACGTGGACGCTCGTGGACGCCACTCAGACACGGTCGGAAGGGGGCGTCCATACATAACACGGTGCATCTCCTTGAGTCCCGGTCATAATTGGACTCCGCAGGGCCCCCGGACCCCTGGACCCGCGGCCCCCGTGCTCGAAACCACGGTCAGCCCGAGCGTTCCGTGAATTTCTGTGCTCAAACCTTTTTTTTTTCTTTTTTTTTTAGGATGCCGAAAAATTTGGTCGGTAATTACTATACAGTGACCCCGAGCCGGGGTGTTGAGTAGTTCAGTGGCAGCGAACTCCGAGGCGAACTCGCCTCCGCTATCGCCGCGGGGCGGGACTCACTCCCCGATCGGAGCCCCCGGCCCGTCCCATCCCGTCCTGTCAGCACCGGGAACATAATCATCTTCTCTCTCTCCTATTTTCGTTTTCGCTCCTTTTGATTTGCAACACAAACGGCCGGCCGGCCGGCGATTGGTGGTAATAGCTCCGCTGAGGTCAAGAGTCTCCTCTTCGATCCGCACCGAAACGATCCGAAACGATCCGCCCTCTGGCCATGTTTATGGCCGCCGCTGCTACCGCCGCTGCTACTGCCGCGGCCTGACGTTATAATCTTGTCAGTGTCCGACCCGAAAATGTAGTCGTGCACTTATTTGGAGTTTTTTCTTCTATTTTTTATTTTTGTAGAAATAGAAAAACCATCTCGCATAGTGACTCGATCTTTAAAAAGTATTAAAAGTATTTTACAGTGTGATAGCAGGTGGCATCTTTCTCAGCTATGAAGTAAACTGGTAGGTATGGCAGCGCGTGCCCCTGCATGGCGCGGCGTGGCGGGCGGAGCGGTGGGGTGCGGGATCCGAGACGGCCGCCGGCAGCCGCCGCCGGGGCGGGAACCAGACACCGCTCGGTGTTGCACTCGGCTGCACTAGCCAGTAATTAGCTCATCAAAGCGGATTTGATCGGAAGATTAATCGCGGTGCGTGTCGGACAGAGAGCGCGCGCGCGCGCGCGGGGAATGTTGCAGACCGCACGTAAATACTCACGTGTCAGGCCAGCACAGGTGGTCACACACACACGGATAGAAGTGCTTCGAAAGTACGGAAACAGAAGCGATGGTGACGCACGCGTGGAATTGCAAATCGATGTTTCTACTGCTGCCCGGTTACACTATCGATGCCCCTAAAATCCCCCCCCCCCTTCGGGCATACCGCGGTACATTAACTCGCGAAGACATATCGCTTTATTAGCGGATGTGTGTGTGTGTGTGTGTGCCAGCTACGAGACCTTGCCTCCAACTTCTGCTCATTGTATTCTAATTTCGAGATGGCTCTGCGGCCCGCTCCAGTGGCCAGCTTGGCGCGGCGCCCCACACCGAACGTTACGGGCGCATCGGTATAAAGATTAGGTGCCGAAGATAGCGCCTGAGCTGGCGGAGCTGGGAACCCTCAGTTCCCATCCCTCATTGTGAGATTGACATCCCGGGGGGAAATCTCTGTTCCACTCCACGCTGCGAAAAGAATGAACCGCAGCGATCTACGGGACGCGAGTATCGTGCGTGCGTGTGAGTGAACTGGCAAAGCTATCCCTTGTAGGCCTAAGGCTAGACTGGGGTTTTGAGATCCGGAATTCGATTAAATTGATATGGGTCGATAGGGAAGGTCCCAAAAAAAGTACAGGAGCACCCTCAGTTGCTCAAGCGACCGCGGTTTTCTGGTGTGAAGCGCTGGGAATGAGGTGTAGTTTGGGCTGCCTACCCTGTAGGCGTTGACATGTTAATTCATAGTCGAACGCCGACAACCTTTCAGTTTGTTGGCTGGAGTTGAGCGGATTCAACTAAGAATTAGCAGGTGTTTTTTCAGACCGTGCTGCTGGGTTGTTCAGCGGCCAACGCCGTGGCGGAGAAACTCTCTGTTGCGGGGGCAGGTGTCTGGGGAACAGTCGTTCTTCCTGGACCGTGTGTGCAAAGATGGAGGAAAAGAGGAATATATACTGAAAAACGCAAGCGTTCTTCTAATAGTGAGTCGTTTCATGCTTTTATTTTAAAAAATACCAGAGCATTCATGTTGGATTAAATTACACTTGAGAAAACGAGGGAAGTGCAAATTCACCATCATCATCGTCACCACTTTGTGATAGATTTTGGCGATTGACTGATCTACTTGGCAGAAATGAATCTTCATCCTCTTCATTAGAACTGTCTCCATTGCTTAATCTTCCTCTCCTGGATTGTATAATAGTTGTTACATAATGTCTTGATGAAGACCCGGACCCAGACCAATTCTGTGAAACAAGCAAAGTAGTGGTATAGGTAAAACTTTAATTAATTATGGTTGTCAAATTAGAAGAGCAAACTGCCACTTCCAAGAATAATTACCTTTCTGAACTTCTTGAAATTTGGAACAGTGGAATTCATTGTATTACTTGTATTTACACTCTTGTTTCTGTTCTTACTTAAATCTCTTTTTACTAAGGACGTAACGACAACATTGGCATGAAACCGTGACGATAACTCATCATTAATATGATTACCGTCTGGGTCAGCTTTAACTTCCTGCATTTACAATAAAAAAAGGAAATTAAAAACATTCAGTGTTGAAAATAACATAAAATCTGGTAGAAATAATACATTTTTGGCCATGCCTCACCTTTTTTACAAAGTTTAATTTAACAGTTGATGTAGACTTTTCTTGTTGAGTATTTGTTACATCCTTAGGGGGACGTTTAGATGGAGGTGTTTCCTGGTCGGAGTCTCCCCTTTCCTTGCGTTTTCCATTTGATGTGGATGTGGTACCACTTGGATCTTGAGTTTCAAAAAGGTCCCTGCTCTCATTGTGGGTAGGTACTTTGTTTGATTTATTAAATCTACTGGATCTTTCAAGAAATTCAAACTCAACATCATCATCATCGTCACATTTGTTTTCCCGAAGAGATGGAGGCTCTTCGGGTAAATCGAATAAATCACAGTCATCATCTTTCACAGTCTGCTGCTTGTGCTTTTTCTTGGGTGGAGAAGGGAGGAGGAATTCCTCATCTGAATCTTCATTACGATTTTTTTTCTTGTTTCCTTTTACAGATAAACTCTGCAATGGAACCTCATCTGCAAACAGGTCTTCCTCTTCAGCACTATCAGGTTCAGCCTTAATTTCAACGGATTTCTTGTCTTCTCTGTCTCTTGACCTGGATGAAAAAAACATCAATTTTCAAATACTCTGAAATATTTGGATTTTGCTGCGCTTAAGAAGTATGAAAGTAATTTTTTAAAAGTACACTTACCTCTTCCGAGAAGGTCCAGCTGATGTAGCTGGGGCAGGTGGATTTGCAGCTACCAATACACTCATAGACATGGTTTTGTCCTCAGATGAGGTAAGATTATTATCTGAGAACGATGGGGGAATCACCTGTAACATGAAATTCATTAAGTACACTTCAGTGATAAGCATTGATAAGCATTTCACCATTAAAAAAAAAAATCACACAAAGAACACCAGTTTTATACCATATCTGTTAAATCTGTTTTGTTAGCTGTAGAAACAACATCTTCTGTGTTCTGCACCAAAATTTCTCCAGTATCTGTTTCAGATTGGTGTGATTTACGTAAGAATTCTACAGGAGCTTTAGTCTGAGTATATCTAGGATTACAATGCTTAGTTGTTGATGCTTTCCAGATAGCTAAGCCTATGTCTTCCTCATGAATAACATGCAGACCATTCTCAATCAATGTACCTGAAAAAGAATGGAAATTGCTCTTATTCCTTGGTTCAATAACTGTCAATCTTAAATCTTACACCTGTTATTGATAAATTTTAAATACTGTGTTAGAACTACAGTTACCATAAAAAGAAGCTTGAAATAAACTTACTCATAACCTTATTAAAAAAGGAAGTCTGTTCATTTTCCGAACAGTACAGAACAATAACATTAGGTTTGCAATAGTCTGGCAATGACATGTGGCAGTCTGATAATTTACCAGCTTTTCCACCTGAAAAGTAATACAATTTTTATTGTGAAAGTAAGAATGGCAGACATAGAAATAAGCAGTTTTAAAAGCAATTTAAAAAAAGGATGGCATATTACCTGCTAATTCTATCAAACCTTTGAACACATTAAAGCTTTTGGAACTAGGGAAGATGAAAAGCTTGTCTTTAAACAATGATTTTCTTGCTGGATTAGGAACACATCGACTTGAATCATTCGATAGCCTCTTATCAATCAGAGGAGGAATAAATCTTGATGGATCTCCTGGAGTTTCTTTGCCAGCATTCATGAGACTGTCCCAGAATTGTGGTGATACAATAGGCCTTCCAGACACCAAGGCACACATCACCTAAAAGAGTAATAAGTGGTCAAGGATGGGCAATGGGGTTTTTAAATCACCTGAAATACAACCGGAAATAAACAAAACTAAACAGAGCTTAGTACCTCAAATGTTAAGCGAACTGAAGAAGTTGTGAGATAAGAAGGGTCCTTTGACCAGTTCTCAACCACTTTGCCACCTAGTTGGGATATGACAGATTTAACATTGTTTTTGTCATCAGGTTTGAGCATATGGAGACACACACATGGTGGAACTCTTTTCAATCTGAAAAAGAAAAGAAGAACAGAAACCATTTGAAACTAGAAAATAGGAAGTTTCAAAATTTATATTGATATGAAGGGAAAATGACCAGATTCACTGTGACATACTTCCAGATATTGCTTTGAAGACCAAATCGTACAAGTCCTCCTTCTTTGATTGTGACTTTTACATTGTTTTCAATACGTGTTGATTCACCAATACCTTCGTTGACAAAGGTGCCATATTTAGAATTTTCATCCCACACAGACACACCGTCCTGAAAACAAAGAGGATCATAAATTATTGATGTTATTTATTGCTGTTATTATTGCTTAATTTTAAATGCTCTTTCTTCATAAAATTCTGAGACAAATTTCAACTTACAGTTATAGGGCATTTAACTGCAAGAAAAGCATGTTTCCGGCTGACGGAAACATCATTAGCTAAAACAATGTCCCCAGCTTTACGACTCACAGTATGAGTCTTTCCAGGGACCAAGTTATAGACACTATCACCTAGGTTTAAAGACAAAAAAATACAATAACATCACATATTAAGGGCCATTAAATTCAACAGGTCAGCTCACAAAGAAAACAGAAGTGTGAAGAATGAGTTTCATTCTGTATGCAAACAAATACCGTGAACAACATACGAACATTATTACAATATTATTGAATGTTTACAGAAATATGAAATTAGAATTGAGGCCGACGAGTTAGGACGAACTTGCCTTCGACCAACTCCAAGTACCACATGTTGGCAGAAAATAGGCTAATGTGTCACTAGTCTAGGTGGTTACGGCTCTTTAGTCAGTTTATAAGACACATAAGTGTTGAGGTGCTGAATTTAGTAGGCCGTCGCATCACAATATTTTGCAGGTTGAGTGGGTTCGGACAAAAACAAAAAACAAATGAATCAGGAGCAGCACTACCAGAAAACATGCCCTTTGATGGACGAATTTTCACAGTTTCCTGGAGTTTTTAAAGATTATAATTCACGATTTGAAGGAAATTGTTTGAGATAATAATAAAGTTTATTGTTTATTTTCTTGCGTTCATCGAAAAGCCGTGCGACAAGGCTCGTGGTTGTTTTTTTTTTTTTTCAATGTTGTCAGCGAAACGACCTGTGTACTTTCGTTTGTAGAGGGCAGTGCTTGTTTACATTCTTCCACCACAACACCCCGCCCCGCCCCCCGCCCCCGGCGAATGCAGAAGACAGACGGACATCGGCTACACACAGAAACACGTACACTCACTCGCGGCACAGGCACACTCGTTGCACGGCTGCAGCCCCAGCTACCGCATCGTCATTGCTGTCCGGGTCCGACAAGTGGTTTATATACCCACGGACTTGCCACACCGGTCGCTGTTTCCCGTGGCTCTCTCGCCAGTGCACTTCGGTTCGTCGTCGTCCAAACACAGTGCTGCAAGATGTCGAGCGACCCCGCTTCGAACCAGCTCCCGGACTACAAGAAGCAGAACAAGGTGAGTGCCCGGCCCGGAGGCTCACTGCCAGGATCACGAGGATCTCTGCCAGGATCACTGGTATCTTCATTTAATCCATTCCTACTGCGGTCAAGTTAACCTGTCTCCTGCATGGACTGGCTGTTTTATGAAACCTGACAAAGTCTTCCCACTGAGACAGCATCCACTCTGGTATTGCAGGAATTGTAGCGGAGACGTGGTATCCAGTCACTGCTCGTGTTGATCAGCCGTTCCTCACTCACTGTGTGCAGGGTGCTTTCATTCGCTCTAATTTGGACAGTCTTTTAACAATCTCGTCTGTTTTCTGTAGACATTTGAAATTCAGCATAATGACGTGTGTATATGACTTGTGAGAATTGTTAGGTTGTCATACAATTTGAAAAGGTACACCGTTTCATTCATTGATATCATAATATAAAATGGGGCATCTACTAGGGACGATATAATGACAGCAAATTTCTACAACGAGACTGACGGGTCTTTTATAGCCAGTGCTGTCCAGCGTCTCGTGGGAATCCAACAGAAGACCAATACTTCAGTGAATCGCCAGTGAATTCATACACCTAGGCCAATGTTTGTTGGAGAGGACATCTACTGCCCCAGCCCAGGGTGGGGTGCCCATGTGTGTGGGAAGTGGGGCTGGGTGGGCAAGGCTGGGTGTTATCTCTAGTCTTTGTGGCTTTCTTATCTCTATGGCTGTATCTGACCGGCTCGGAACCCACTAGAATCGCACAACGAAAATATCTCCCAGTTGTTTGTTTGGCTACCGGCGTTTTGACAGAATCAACTCCGCAAGCCGTTCTTTCTCAATCTCGGGCAGTGTAAAATGCAGCGTGGAGTCACAATTGGAGTGATAAATCCGCACAAGTCCTTGAAAAGCAAAAACCGAGAAAAACGCCGCAAATAACCGGTAGAGTCCTGCAGGGACGTGGCGTTATCCTTGTCTCTCTCTCTCGCACTCAAGGTGACACCTGTGCCGTCCGTTCTGCATGCAGATTCGTGTGTGTTGTCGCTACGCTCGCTCCGCTAGAGTCGAAAGTCACGCTGTAAACAAGCTCGCGGGGGGCCGGGGGGCGGAGCCCGGCGAGCCCCCAAGGCCCCTCCACTTCTAAACCGGTGCGGCCGTCAAACCCCCTCTCCCCTCCCCCTCTCTTTCGGTCTATTACATTTCGGAGCGGACTGCTCGCTTTTCCACCCCAAACCTTTTTGCCAAAAATCGAAAATTAGGCCGTGCGTCAACCACAAGTCCATCTCTTTCTACGATCCCCGAAAACTGCTTATGAAATGTCGTGGGGTGTGGCCACGTGACGCGGCCGTGCTGAGCTGACCGCCGAACCTACCTGACCTGACTTACCTCAACTTGAATGCCGGCTGGAGGGGCCCACAGGGGCCCACAGGGGCCCAGACAGATTAGATAAGCGGTCCAGTGACGAGTCGCCACCTCCGCGACCGGACTCGTTTGCAATTGCGATTTTGAGGCGTAATTTTGTCATTGTGGTTTCATTTCGAGGCGCGGGAATTCCCTGCGCTTGACTCAGTGCGGACTCCTGCTCTCGGACAGCGTTTTGCCGCTCAAAGTCCACTCGGCTAGTGTGAGAGCAGTCCTCCGTGGTGCAACACATACCGCACGGTAATTTTACGTAACGATCCACTGTCAAAAAAAAAATTCGTTCAAATACGACATTTTCTTCTACAACTTTGTCCTCCTGAAACCAATATAATTGTTCTTGAAACGACTTTTGCTGTTTGCGAAAGACAAATTCGTTCCAAAACAATTTTCTTGCCGTTTGATTTCTTGCCGCCTTGATCATTTGTACACGAGAAAAGCGTTAGACGACAAAATAAAAACTACAACCTAGCTGTTTCAAAACGACGTTGCAAAAAAAAAAAGCAGTTGATTTGTCGTTAATTTACAACAACTTTTTTCCTCAGCCTCTCTTTTGGGGCCACTCTGCAAAGTGACGTTTCGCGCCATTTTGCTGCCACAGTTTCGATCGCAACGAGTGCCCAGTTTGTTCCGCACTGGCCGGGCACGGCGCGGAAGCGTAATGGCTTGCGGCTCGCGCCGTGGTATCCAATTTCCCCGCGCGGTTGTTGGTTGTTTTACTGTCGCCGCCGTAGGCCTTTCGACGCCTCGCGCACCGCACCGCAGCCGGAGGGCCGGAGTGACTGAGCAGCTGCTGCGTGACGCTGCTCATGATTAAGATGTGATGCGCGTAGAGCCGTGGGCGCAGCTTACACTGTAAAATAAAAAAAAATCGTTCAAAAACGACATTTTCTTCTACAACTTTGTCATCCTGAAACAAATGTAATCATTTTCATTTGAACTGACTTTTGCTGTTTGCGAAAGACATTCGTTTCCAAACAATTTTCCAAATTTTCTTTCCGTTTGAGGACGACTTAATCATTTGTATACGAGAAAATCGTTAATAACGAAATAAAAACTACAAACTGTTTCAAAACGACAGGTGTTTGCAAAAATATTAGCAGTAGATTTGTTGTTAATTTACAACAACTTTTTTAACAGTGTCTCATTACGGAAAGCTCTATTATTGAAGATGATGGCGCTCTGAAGAGCTGGCCGTGGGGGATGGATGCACGTGGGGGTGTTGTTTGTGTTTCTCCCCACGGCCAAGGTCACTGTTGTCGTCATATCACTTTCGTGTCGAGATAGCCAGCGGTGTGTCGTATTTCTGTATCGACCAACCCCAACCCCACGTGCAGGCGCAGGGCCACGTAGGGCGTATAGCGGCCGATCAGTGGTAATGGCCGCGCTATCGCGCCCAAGTGCACCGGGTATCCATCGGCTATCTCAGGTGACACGCCACGGAAGGCCGGGTCAGCCTGGAAAGCGGAAGTGCGAAGTAGCAACGAAAGGCACATCGTTTAGAGGAATGCGAGCAGAATTGGGATTGTTTCCAAGTTGCCAGAAACGAATAGCGATGCAAAGGGAATCAAGTGACCGTGACGTTAGGCCGCGCAGTACCGATAACTCGTTGACTGATCGAGGATTTCGTAGATCAGTTTGAGATTGCGTAAGCTCCTCGCAGATTACACATACGCTGCAACGAGATTGCTGAAGATGAGATCATGGGATGGAGTCCACGAATTCGCATCGAGTGTGTGCGGCGACGCGGCCAGGAGACACTAATTGTTTCGCGATTGCGCACCGGTTTCCAAAGATGTCGTTGGTCGTGATTGAGCTAGAAGGCGCGCACTGGCTCTAGAACCCAAACAAGGTCGCGTGTGGGATCGGGTATGCGATCGGTAGTGACCATTCATGACTTGTACCCGGCCGGGTCATCGCACGGGTATGCGACCCATTTGTGCTAGTGCTTGTATGAGTAAAGCCTTCGTACCTCTGCTGTTCGTGAATGGTACCGCCTCTGACCGCGCCGCCCACTCAAAGTGAAAAAAGAAAAAGAAAAAACGAAATTGCGGCACATTGTATTAAATTGTCACGTGGACACACGAGAGAACACCGTGTCATAGAGTAGTGGCTTTTTTTTTGTTAACATCGTGGGTGTGTTCGTGTGTCGACCGAAGCGTGTCCCACGGGACACACAAGACGCTGCTCCGCCCGGTCAAAACTGCTGACAACGCGTCACCGTCTTGTCCAAGAACAGCGGTGCGGTAGCGGCGGTAGCGGCGGCAGCGGCGGCAGCGGCGGCAGCGGCGGTAGCGGCGGTAGCGGCGGCAGCGGCGGCAGCGGCGGCAGCGGCGGCAGCGCTGTACCGGCAATAATTGCATCTATTGCGGCGAAACGGAGCCGGCAGCGCGGCGCTCGGGGGCCGCAGGGGCCGACAGAAGCCCGGCTCAAACTGTCCGGGGCTCCGGAGGGCCGCTGAGTTGTTCGAGCTCAGCGAGGGACTGTCCAATCCTCTCCCGGGCGGCAGTTCGAAATCTAGATTCTAAATTGTTGGGAAGTGTAAGTGTTTTCTGGGAGGTTCCTGGTTGGGTGCGGTAGGGTGGTGTGGGCCTTAATGAGGGCGGCCGGGGCTGCGCCCCTTGTATCGTTCACTCACCCCGTCCTCTATGGCCTTTATCGGGCATCGGCGCCAGCACCCGTGTGCCGTGCCTAGTTTCAGCGCCCACCTGCGGCGTCGCAGACGGGGTGGCCTCAAAACAAGGCCCCTAACAAAAAAAAAATCAAAAAAATTAAATAATTAAATTTAAAAAAAAATTAGCAGCACACTGCAGCAGCAGAATATTTACTTCAAAACTCTGGCTCGCCGATATATCGCCGTAGTTTCCCGTGGCTTGGGTTCGTCGAGTGTTATTTTTCCTCTGGTCATGTTACCTTGGCCCTTTCTGTGGGCCCTCGGGTCCCCAGACGCGCCGTGAGCACGAACAGCAGGTACGAAGGCTTTACTCATACCAGCACTAGCACTAATGGGTCGCATACCCGTGCGATGGCCCGGCCGGGTACAAGTCATGAATAGTCACTGCCGATCGCTCCGGCCCTGGCTCTGCCCTGGCTCTGCCCTGGCTCTGCCCTGGCTCTGCCCTGGCTCTGCCCTGGCTCTGCCCTGGCTCTGCCCTGGCTCTGCCCTGGCTCTGCCCTGGCTCTGCCCTGGCTCTGCCCTGGCTCTGCCCTGGCTCTGCCCTGGCTCTGCCCTGGCTCTGCCCTGGCTCTGCCCTGGCTCTGCCCTGGCTCTGCCCTGGCTCTGCCCTGGCTCTGCCCTGGCTCTGCCCCCCGGCCCGACCCAACCCACGTTGCATTGGCGAGATGAAAGTGGTCCAGTGGTCCTGCAGGCAAGGCGTCCCCGCTCCGCCCTGCCAGGCCCGCGGCTCATGGCCCCGGATACTTACTCTACACTCTCGCCGAAAATATGGGCGCGGACCGCCAGGCGGCGAACCTGACGTGACACGGCTTCTCGGCCAGGCACGCCCGCCCAGATAGACAGCCACCGCATAAGAAAAATAAGATAAAAAAAATCCCGGCGTCGGTCGAACGCGTAAATTTCTAGCAGTGCGGCTGGCAATTGATTCCGCTGGCCCCCGATCGATTGACCGCTCACCTCGCGGCATTCATGAGTGGTCACTATGTGCCCGGAATAAGCCGCCCTGCCCCGCCCCGTCTTCCTTGTTTCCTCCGTCCTTGTGAGGACGGGACGGGCGCCGGACGTGTCATGCCGGTCGTTCTCCGCTCCGACCGGCCTTGGCCTTTCGTATGTCGGCCACCGGCGCAGGGACTGCATGTGTCTTCCCAAGTCCTCGTCGAGGAAAGAAAAATAGCGTTGCGTGTGACCCGACCCGACCTCGAGTGCCGCCGGGGCCCGACCCGGGGCCGGCCGGTGCGAGCCGGCGAAAAGGGAAATCGAGCCACTTTCATTGCGCGTTGGTACTACTGAATCAGGCCGCCGGAGCCTCAGATTAGGGGACAGCCGAGAGGGGAGTGGGGGAGGGGGGCTGGAGAACACTTGGCGACGCACCGCCATGCCAGGAGGGTGTCGCGGAACATGAGGGGATCCGCGGGCATCGGAAATGCGGCGTGGTCCCGCCCAGACCCGCCCCGCGCAAAGGTCGGTGCCATTCGGCTCGGTGCGTCGGGTTAGCGCGCTGCTGTGCCCGGCTGTGCCGCACGCACCGCGCCACAGGTGAGGCACAGGTGACCGCAGGTGGAAGGCACCTCCGCCGCCCCGATCGGTAACCGGTTCTCCCCCCCCCCCCCTCCCCTTTCCCGCGCTCCGCTCCGGCCCACACTTTCAACGAAAGCGATCGCGCAGCAAGGAGCGCGCGAGAAAGGTTATCGCTACGGGTAATCAGTGCTCTGCTATATGGCAAATCAGCTGACTGCTGCTGCTGCTGCTGGGGGGGGGGGGGGGTATGTGGAGCACGTCACTCATACCACCGTGGCTATGGGTCAGCGGCTGCCGGGTCACTAGCATGCATTTCTCTCACTCTCTCACTCTCCTGCAGGTGGTCTTTGCCCTCTTTTTTTGAGCCCGAGCGGAGCGAGGAGCTCTCTGCATCGACCATTCCGCTTTTTTTTTATTCTTCTCCTCACAGCAAGTGTCGTTGTTGCCACATTCTGCATTCAGTTTCATTTTACTATCGCTAGATGGCGCCACAAAAATGGGTGGAGCTATGCCGCGGTTGTGCTCTGTGGTGCCAACTTTAGGAATTGATGTTCAGTTAAAACATATTAAGTACTGTTGTTCCTTCATTATACTTTACATCTTCTGTATCATACGATGTAATTGAACCCTTGGTAACAAACTGGAATTTAACACTATGTACATCATCTCAGCATTGCTGCTTATTGTTTCAAAATGACATATTGGCATCGCACGGAGTAGGCGGAGTAGGCGAAGAATCTAAAACAATTGTACCAATATACTTTAAAGAAGAATTCCAGTTCCTTTAACAAAAGCAGACGTAACCAATCTGCTACAGTCCACAATTAGGCATGTGATCACATCAAATCCGATTTATTTGAAAATAGTCCCTTGTTCAATGATGAGGCCTATTGTCACCAACTTGGCTCCATATTTGCATTGGTCTGCGCTTCGGTTGGTGCCTCGCAACGCGGCCGTGGCTTGTGATGGTCCGCCACGCGAAGCCAAGCCACAATGTCGGTTTGGTCGCGCGGTCTAAGAGAGCGGTTCATCGTGCGGCGGGTCGCCGGTTCGAATGTCAGATCTTTCCGGTTTTCCTTTTTAATTTTTTTCTAAATTTAAATTTCCAAGTTGTGATTAACAATTTATTATCAACACTCATCGTTCAGTTAACGAGGGCGACTCAGTGCTGTAAGCGCTGGAATTTTTCTTCTTTTTTTTTTTTAGGTGGGGGGGGGGGGGGTGACGTGTTGTACTCATCTGTTTGGCTTGCCTCCAGCCACAGCGCACTGTTCTAAGATTGATAGGCGACACACTAATTCGGACTGCCAGAGTCCTCGACTCTTTTTTTTTCTTTCTTTCTTTTTCTTTTTCTTTGTCACGGAATGCACGGGGGTGCGCTGACAGCTTCGCGTTGCGCCGTGGCTGATGTCAAAAATACAAATTGTCGGATCGGCCCCACGATCACCACCGCGAGGAGTGAGGTTGGTCGCGTGGCGCGGGGCCGCGTGACTGTTTACCAGCCTCTGAGTGCGGCGCAACGCACCCGTGAAGCGCCACGCGCGGTATCAATATCCGCATCCTGTTTTCTTTTTCTTCTTCC
Source organism: Odontothrips loti (assembly GCA_038380765.1). Taxonomy (NCBI): domain Eukaryota; kingdom Metazoa; phylum Arthropoda; class Insecta; order Thysanoptera; family Thripidae; genus Odontothrips; species Odontothrips loti. The sequence goes on along the minus strand of CM076248.1, from coordinate 10,091,019 downwards.
TTCGTCGAGCGAGACCAGCAGAGACGTGTGGCCAGTCAACCGTGCCGTGTTTAAACGCTCGCTCACTCACTCACTCGCGCGCGCCGAGTGCATCAAGCGCATCCGAAGAAAGAAACACAAAGCGGAGAGGAGGAAGCATGTCGTGTCGGCGTGACGATTTTCCCGTCGGCTGAGCACCTGCCTTGCTCCCATTGCTGCACCGCCGTGTGTTGTCGTTTTGTGGGGGATCGTGCGGGGGAAAAAACCCGTCCTTCTTCCTTGTTGGACAACGAGGAGTTGCGGACGGATGGGTGCCTGGAGCCTGCGGGGTAGACTGTCCCGCCGCGCACTCGTGTCTGCCGCGCTGCCTACCCTACGGTTCGCAGGCGCTCCAGCGGGCGCCTGGAGGGTAGACTGTCCCGCCGCACACTCGTGCTCTGCCGCTGCCTACCCCGCGGCTGGCAGGCGCTCGCAGGACACTGACTGCTTTGCTTATGCGGAGGGCGCGCTCATTGACCCTCCGGCATTTCGATTCGGGAAAAGGACTTTCAACTCTGTCGCCCTCCCGGACCTCCTCGGACTTTCTTGCCTTAACCACTCGCTGCGGTTGCTTAACTGTGATGACAGCGGGGGGACGTCGGCGACCTTGTGTGTCCGATAGCGGTGCACTGATGGCCGTGCAGCGCGGGGCTGAGGGGGGGGGGGGAGAAGGGGCGGGGGGTAGCGTGCGGGGGCCCCGGACATGCGCCGCCCGCCGCCCCGCTGCACACTGCGCCCAGCGGGCCAGAGGGGTGGCCGCGCTGTTGCCGGCGCGCCCCCGCCATGGGGACCGTCATCAAGTACCTGACGGCCAAGTACGGCTGCAACGGCTGCGTCGTCGACGACCCCGTCATAGCTGCAGTGCGTTTTGGTGGACGGTTGTGTGTTTGCTCGCTTCTCTCTTCCTGACCCCCCGCCTGTTGATCTTGTTCCAGGCCATGGAGAGGCTGACCTTGAACGATGGCGCCCCCACCGGTAACATGTTGGCGTCGCTGACGGCGGGCCCCCGCGGCCCCATCCTGCTGGCCGACGTGAACCTGGTGGAGGAGCTGCAGACCTTCGACCGCGAGCGCATCCCGGAGCGCGTCGTGCACGCCAAGGGGGCGGGTATGTCACGTGGCCCATGGGCTCTACAACAAGCCGCCATCGACAAGCTGCTAACGCGCCCTCTCTTGTCTGTCGCTTTGCAGGCGCCTTCGGTTACTTCGAGGTGACGCACGACATCACCAAGTACACCAAGGCCAAGCTGTTCGCCCAGGTGGGGAAGAGGACGCCGATCGCCATCCGCTTCTCGACCGTCGGCGGGGAGAGCGGCTCCGCCGACACCGTCCGGTGAGGATCTGCGGCACTGCCTGCGTCATGCCTGCGTCCCCCGGCAGCCGCAACCGCAGCTAACACGGCCTATTTTCATTTCCGGCTACAGAGACCCCCGAGGCTTCGCCGTCAAGTTCTACACCGAGGACGGCAACTGGGACCTGGTCGGCAACAACACCCCCGTCTTCTTCGTCCGCGACCCCATCCTCTTCCCCAGCTTCATTCACACCCAGAAGCGCAACCCCGCGACCCACCTCAAGGACCCCAACATGGTCTGGGACTTCCAGAGCCTCCGGCCCGAGTCGATGCATCAGTTCATGATCCTGTTCTCAGACCGCGGCATCCCCGACGGCTACCGCTCTATGAACGGCTACGGCTCGCACACCTTCAAGCTCGTCAACGCCAAGAACGAGTCCGTCTACTGTAAATTCCACATGAAGGTTCGCCTCTTTGCACTGCCGAGCTGTGTCGATCCTGGTTTGGTCTGGGCGGCTCTAACGTGCCTTTGCTTCCTCCCCTAGACTGCCCAGGGCATCAAGAACCTGCCCGTGGAAAAGGCCGCCACCATCTCGGCACAGGACCCGGACTACTCTATCCGCGACCTGTACAACGCCATTTCCAAGGGGGACTTCCCCAAGTGGAACTTCTTCATTCAGGTCATGACCTTCGAACAGGCCGAGAAGTACAGGTTCAATCCGTTCGACGTGACCAAGGTCAGATTCACTCTCCCTGGTTCAAATACTGGCCTCTTAAAAAATAAAAAATAAAATGACGAGCGGTTTGTGCTGTGTTTTGTCCAGGTGTGGTCCCACAAGGAGTTCCCTCTGATCCCCGTCGGCCGGCTCGTCCTGGACAGGAACCCCACCAACTACTTCGCCGAGGTGGAGCAGCTGGCGTTCGCGCCCTCGCACCTGGTCCCCGGCGTGGAGACGAGCCCGGACAAGATGCTGCAGGGCCGCATCTTCTCGTACGCCGACACCCACCGCCACCGCCTGGGCCCCAACTACCAGCAGATCCCGGTCAACTGCCCCTACCGGTCGGCGGTGCGCAACTACCAGCGCGACGGACTCATGAATGTGACCCCGAACATGGGCGGCGCGCCCAACTACCACCCCAACAGCTTCTCCGGGCCCGAGCAGGAGCCCAGCATCGAGCCCCCCGCGTACCGCGTGTCCGGGGACGTCGCCAGGTAAGCGTCATGGAGTACGGAGTGGTCCTCATCGGAAAAATAAAACGCTCCTAAAGCCGAGCAATTTTTTTTTTTTTGTTATTGTGTTATCTTTTCCCCCAGGTACAACACAGGGGATGACGACAACTTCACCCAGCCTGGCATTTTCTGGCGGGAAGTGTTGAACGACGCCGAGAAAGAGCGCCTTGTCTCCAACATTGTTGGGAACCTGAAGGAGGCTGCTGACTTCATTCAGGTAACTACTCATTTACTCATTGCCTTTTTTTGCGCGATATTGAGGACTGCGTTACTAATCAGTAACTATTGCTTTAGGAGCGTGCTGTTAAGAACTTCTGCCAGGTGAATCCTGATTTCGGGCGCAGAGTTGCAGATGGCCTCCGTAAGCAAGGATCTCATATTTCTGCTAAGATCTAATGTACTTTTTTGAAATCACCTGAGACTTCGGTCATCTGAACCTTTTATCAAGAGGTTCTTTTAAGATTTATTGTGAGAATTCCCTCTACAATTTTTATGTTCATGTCCTTTTTCTATCAACTTTGTATTATATGTGAGATGAGGTTTGTATTACATCTTTACAAACCATAAACCGTGATATAATTCCTGTACATTTTTATTACTTTCACACCTTGCGTTCTTTTACATATTGAATTTCCACTCATAAGCATATGTAAACAATCACACCAAATATGTAAACGTATGAACCTTCTTAAGAAAAGAGCTGGTTTTTATCATAAGAAATGTGGGATGTTAATTTGCCTTCAAAAATATTTTGTAATTGGAAAATATTTCCCAGAAATAAAACTTGCACAGATTCCTCATACTAAAATTACTGACATAAATCTAAACATCACAGACAGACATAAATTGTTTAGTCACATAAATTAATACATGGAACACTCAACTTGAGATATAAGCCCTAACTAAAACAGGTGACAATATATTTCATGCATACAGGACCGTATCAGTCAAGAATTAGTTGAATAAATAAATGAAATATATGTACCACCTAAGAATCACATATGTCCTGCGATTTCTTTCATAAGACTGTTGCATACTACATTTTTATAACAAAACCAATAAGTTTTTTTTTTTTTTAAATAAGTTGGCTGTAATACTTCTTGATCACTTATCTTGTTAAGAAAAAAGTGAATATTCCACATAGGCCTGTTATTCACATGATTTTAATATTGGAGATGTTTGACCATAATTTGACAAGACAATAGGTTGCCGCTTTTAACAGCTTCTTTGTTAATTTTATGAACTACAGTACTCCTTGAAACATCCTTTGACCATAAAACTTAAAAATTGGATAAAACTACATAAACACAGATTACTAATACATATCAGTCAGATGAAGTCACAGCTGCGTTTAGCAAGCTCATAATGTTGGAAGTCAGTGTAAGAAACATAAATTGTTGGTCCATATACTTGCCTCAGAAATCATGATATTTGGGGCTGACTTCTATCAGACCATTTTTAGCTTATAGTAAGAAGTACACAACTATCTCAATAAAGATCAGAAACAACTTTTTAAATCAGAAGAAGCTTCAGACTTCATTAATGACTGAGTGCAACATTGGTTGAGTTCTAGTTGTACTTTGGTCAGCTAAAACAGCATCTCTTTTACGAATTTCCAGCATAAATCCTGTCCACGCATGAAAATATCCTTGGCACCTCCATGTCTCATTATGGGTTCCATGTGGAAACGCATACTTCTGTTTTAAGGAAGAGCCACATCGAGCAAACAGTGAATCCATCATCGATGGTGGTACGAGATCATCAGAGAGACCAGATATAAAGAGGCATGGTGCAGTGGTGCTCAAAATTTTGTTGTAACTCATGAACTGAAAGATAAAAGTAAATAATAAATTCCAGAAAAGTCTCATGCTATCTCATCGAGGAAATTATCTGAGACAGACCTTGTTTTTGTGGCACCACAAGGGCAGAAAGCGCAGAAATGATCCAATTAGGATTTTGGCCATGTCAGGAACACTTGTAAATGTGTTTTCAACAACAACAGCCCAGATCTTTGATGAATAATCAGGACAGGATGCAACATCTATAGCTACAGCACCACCTTCAACAACAAAAATAAATCAAGAACACAAAATTATAGAAATAAACAACTGCTTTGTTTAACATTGAAAAACAGCTGGATGCACATGGAATTATAATGTTACCTAAGGATCGACCAAAAAGAATTATCTCTTTACTATTGATGTCATTGCGAGAATGTAAATAGTTGAGTGCAGCTTTGGCATCCTCACAGAATCCTCTTTCTGAAGGTTTACCTTCTGATAAACCGAACCCTCGGTACTCTAGTAATAAAATGTTTGCCCCCAGCCACTTGTACAGGCCAAGAACATTAGGCAATCTGTAAAAAGGTGTACAATGTTACAAACTTCATAAAGTTCTATGGATTGTTAATTAAAAGACTATCATATTATTACCTGTTTCCTATATTCCCTGCATTGCCATGCAAAAACAAGATGGTTGGTGCCTGAGTACAGACTGGTTCAGGTTGACGAATCAGGTAGCAATGAAGTAGTGTTCCATCACCACTTCGTATGTACACAGTCTCGTTTGGCATACCTAGATACTGTGGTTCCAAAACAACAACTCGAGAATTTTTGGGGACATCTGGGTAATAAAGTAAGCCATCCTCAGCATAATATAATATTACTGTACAGAATAAACGTAAAATTAGCGGTCATTGTGAAATTGCTGTACAAAGATGTCAGTAGTCAAAACGAGGTACTCACATGATATACAGAGAAAAAGAAAGAGAAAAGAAATCCAACCACCAAAAACAATATATACCACAGTATATATAACAGCAGTCGCTGTCAAAGACATCCATGACTTTTGAAGAAGTAGAAGGATTAATACAATAATCCGTAAGCTATATTTGACAGGAACAGGAAGATTCATAGGTATTTTGACCTCTGGTATTTTTTCTTCCTTTTCAGCAGAGGCGTTCTTCATTGTTTTAGGAAAATTATATTCAAGCACAGAGTAAATAGCTCTCCACAATATGCTCACTACAGTAATACCGAGGTTAGAGGCTGAATCCTGGTAGGAAAACAGGCCGATTTTATAAAATGATACATGACGAATTGAGCTTAAATTTAGGTAAACACTGCTCAATCTACTATGATTGGCAGTAAAGTCTCTACAGATAAAGAAATTGTTTAGAAGCTGAAGATAAAAGTCTTTGAGTATTGATATTGTTGTTGTTGGTTCCGTCTTTTGTTCTGCTACAGCTATACGCACGATCGTCTCCCTGGAAATAAATCGGCACTGCTTACATTCCCTCTAACCTCATGTAAACACTAACGCTATGTTTAACTGTCACTTGCGTATTGTTCGAATATAATATTAAGAAAATGTTAGGAGGCCTCGGATCTATTGTAAACCTTGCGACTGACTCTTGTGTTACTGTTCTCTCCTTGATTTCAAGTACATTATCATTCAGCTTACACCTCAGTTATTTCATTGGACAGCTGATCGTCAAGTTTGGAATAGCCATTGTGGCTCTGCTAGTGGATGGCCTTTTAGGACTTAAAACATTAGTGCAAGTGCTCTCTGAAGATTACCTTATATTTCTATCTGATATTAGTTCCGTATTTTCCATTTTGTTCAAAGCGGTTGTCGATATTGGAGACTTTTTCTTACGAGCCTTACTGGACATTTGGTCTACTTTTGGTCAAGGTGCACAAGTTATACAGAATCTGATTGTCTTTGTCATTATTAGTGTCACAAATTTCTTTGGTTCCATTCTGAGTGCCATTCATTATTGTCTAGTTTTAGTCAAGAACTCATTGGTTCTGTTGGGTTTGACATCATGGGATATTTTTGTGTTCGTACCAAACAAAGCTATAACTCTTAAAAAAGAGTTAGTGTCATTAGCTGTCAAATGTATGGCAAGTATCCGTGATGGTGTTAACAGCTTACGTTTTAGCATACAATATGGACTTAGGGAAACACTGTTGTTTGTTTCTGACATTCCTAGAGAATCTTTGTATGGATTGTGTGTTTGTATTTTAGTGTGTTTTGTGTTTATCAAATACCATCGAAGCATCCGACCTTTATTTGTTAGGAATTCTCTGTACATTTTGAGTCAATCCCAGAGAACTCTGATGACAGCATGGGCATATCTAGAAGCGTTCACTCTGTGGCTGCTGACAAACCAGATGAGTCCATCACTAAGTGGGGCGCGGCAGAATGCTGCACCAGCAGCAGCAGCGGACATGCCAGCAGGTGCTCCCAACGTGGCCCGGGAACAAGACCAAAGTGATGAGGAGGATGAGAATGGAAGGTAAATAATTTGTCTTTATACTTTGGCCAAGCTTATTAAAAAGAACTCTGTGTTTGAAAATTTATTAGAAATGCTCAGTGAATGTAAACCCCTATTCTTTCTTTCTTATTTCAGAAGAGATACTACTGGAAGTCAGGCTGAGAACTTTGAGAGGAAGGTACCTGCAGAGCCAGAAGAGAGGCTATGTGTTGTTTGCCAAGATAGTGAGAGATGCACTATAATTTTACCATGCAGGCATGTTTGCTTATGTTATGAGTGCTGTGGTACCATAAAGCGCACACATGGCCGATGTCCAATTTGTAGGCATGTAGTGAGAAGGACAATGCGGGTGTACATTTAACTCTTTTAATAATCTATGCTTGACTTAAAAAGGCATTTGAGTGCAGGTGCAAAACTGATACTTAAAAACGTGATAATATGTATGATCATTAATCTGATTAAGAATTGAATTGAGATCTAATTTCTTACTTTTGATTTAACTATAGACCAAATTACTGCCATGATCTGGACTAGTCTCTTTTGATTTGTGCATGCAGTAATAATTGTTGATTACAATTGAAATGTAAACTTAACTGGCACTTAATAAAAATTTCTTCAAGATTCAGTGTTCAATTTTAGCATTCCTCTGTGTGTGTTGTTGTGCTTTGACTGTGCTTTGTGCAAGAGTTTGAAGACTGAAATTGACTTAAATATCTTATCAGTGCCTCTCTTTTTTCTACTTTTCTATAATTCATTGATGTTTTTGTTTCTAATATAATTTTTCACATTGTTAATTTGAGGCTGTAGTCACATTCAATTCTATTTTTATTTATGCTAATTATATTTAACATGACAATGCCCAGAGTTTACCTTCATCACTTTACTGTACTGTAATTGTGAATTATGTTTTTTCGTTTCTTTTGTTTGTAATTAATTATGTATATAGGAAATTAAATGAGCCTTCCTATAGTTTCTGTGGTTTGGGTTTGTTTACCAGTTCATGCCCCCCCCCCCCTCCCCTTTCCACACACACACGCACACGCTCAGCCCGTAGGAGTGAAGTGGGGAGAGGATATCGGATCGGACTCGATACAACATTTAGCAAACGGCCGCGGGGGTCCGGCCGGCCATCTGCCCATGGCCCTAGTTCAAACACACACACACTCACACACATTGGCTCACACTCCCGCAGCGGAGCTCAGCAGCTGCCCGACTCAATAACTGTCAAGTTCTGTTTCCTGTCCGTATCCCACCCCACGCGGTCCCAGGTTGGCCCCGCAATGATGTAAACTAGAACGGAACGTGCGCAGAACGGCCGGGAAGGCGGCGCTACCGGCGGCTACGTCGCCTCCCCTCCCCGCCCCCCGCGAACATCTGCCTGCCTCTCCGCTAGCCGCACTCAACTCAAGCCGCGGGGCGCCGCACAGTCCGCACCAGCCGTGGCCGTACCGCGCCGTACAGCGCTGTCCGCTACTTTGTTTGATTTCGGCAAACAGCTGCAACCGACGCGACGCTCGCGCACTGAGCAGACGCCGCGCGACAGACAGCGAACCGGTGGAGGAGGACGAGGACGTCAACGGCGACCACGTTGTGCACGTCACGGAACGGCGTGGGTCCTCGAGACCCCCGACGACGCCGACGTGGACTTCCCCGGCGGCTCCGGAGGGCGCGGTGGCCCTCATGCGGCCGCGGCCGCCCCCGGTGAGCGCTGCGCGCATTCTGCTTACCTGCATCCTGTACTGTGTGTGTGTGTGTTTGAGTGCGCGCTTTGACAACAGCGGCGGCGTTCACAGAGAAACCGCAAAATTGTCATGTTGCCACCGTCACAGTAAACTATTTCCCCTGCTGTGCGTTGTATAAGAGCTGTCATCGGCACCAGAAGCTGCGTGCGTGATTGCGTGTGTGAGTGTGTCCTTGCGGAGCCATGCGACACTGAGCCGAGGAAGCGTCCGGCAGCGGAGAGGACCAGCGGCACCGTCCGGCCGCTGTGATAACGAGTTGCTATCGAGGGGCCCAGCGCCAGTCTGGTCTGGCCGGGGGGTCTGTCAAGTTAGGGTCGCACGTACGCACGTGCGTGCGGGCGTGTGTGCAGTACGTGAAATGTAGTTTGGGCTGCCTACCCTCTGGGCGTGGACATGTTTCTCGGCTTTTCCGGGGTCATGAGTGTCATGAGGCACCGATTTCATGGGGAAACCGTGTCTAGGGGCCGGTCCAAACACACTGCACCCGAAAAAACAAAATTTTCTTTTTCGTCAAAAATTCTTTAGAAAAACGGTTTTTAGTGTGTGTTTTTGTTTTCCGGATTTTGATTAAATTGATACGGCTGGTAAGGGAGGTCCAAAAAGTCCAGGAGCCCCTCAGCTGCCCTGACTGTGGCTAGAGTACCGAGAGCGCACTGCGTTCACCATCGTGTCCCACAGGCCCACAGGTGTAAGGAGTAGCGAGAAGCAAGTGAAGGGCGTTGAAGCGGATGCGCCATGGTTTAGCCATGCGAGCTCTTCGCTCCCGGCTCCAGTCCCGAGGCGTGCCTCTGTCGGGTCGAGCACGCGGTCTCACACCACAGCCATGGGGGGGGGGGGGCGTGGTTCTACTCGTTCCGTGAGTCTGGCACATGAGTCCCAGCCTGGCCCGGCCCATGACCTCCGGGGGGAGTACACTACAGCTGGTGTGCAGTTGCAAAAAATTAAATCCGAAAAAACAATATGAAAATAGTCAAGTATACGGCACAAAACGTTCAGGAAGGATTTCAGGATTACAACTCACCGGTCCGGTCCGGGATTAAAGCCAGAGGCCGCAGGCTGCCGCAGGCTGCCGCAGGCTGCCGCAGGCTGCCGCAGGCCGGAGGCGGACGGTCACCGCTGATGATGACATTTCGGTCGCTCTTCTTTATTAGCGGCGGCCAGACCCTGTTTCTTTCCTCTCTCTCTCTCTCTCTCTCTCTCTCTCTCTCTCTCTCTCTCTCTCTCTCTCTCTCTGTCTCTCTCTCTCTATTTCTCGCCCGTCACCTGGAGCCGGCACCCGTTCATAAGCTGGACGAGAATCCGAACCGGGACCAGGCGCGGATACAGGGGAGGGGCGATGGGGGCGTCGCCCCCCCTGGGCCTCAGAAGAGCGCCGGAAATGTAGGCAACCGGTGTAACTTTTCCGCCTGTAAGTAGGCAAAAAGCATGACATTGCCTCCCCCTGAAGCCGCTCCTGGATCCGCTACTGACCGGGACTCAAATAACACCGGACCGCAAAGGTTGTGACTTTCGGGTTTTCTGAACGACGACAAAAAGGCCGCAAAAGGCGGCCCTTTTCACAGGAGGCCCCACCGCGCATAGCTATACGGCAGCGGTGTCTGGCGGTATGCAGGCGCACGGAGTCTGCAGCCCGGGGCGGGGGCGGGCGGGGGCGGCGGGGGCGGGAGCGGCGGGGGCGGGCCCTGCTCGTCACGATCTGCGCTTCAGTGTGTGACTAGTGCCGGAACCAGCGGTACCGGCGGTACCGGACCGGCCGGGACCGGCCGCAGGAGCAGGCCATGCGACACGCGCGTGCGACCAGGATCTCATGGAGTTCCGACCAACTGGTGAGCTCAGCCGAGTCTTTCTCGGCGGCAGGTCCGACGCCGCGGCCGGGCGCTGACGAGGACCCCATGCTGGAGGCCGCCCTGGCCGCCGACGTGGCTGTCACCATGGACGTCGGCCAGGAGGACGACGACAACCAGGTGCGCGGGGGACGCGGGACCAGCCCGGCCGCCGCCTCGCCGGGGGCCTCGCCGGGGGCTGGGTTCGCCGTCAGGAGACGCGAGAACAGCGACGCGTCCACCAGCCCGCTGAGGAGCACGACGGGCGGCAGCCACGGCAGCAGGACGCCGTCACAGAGGTCGCCGTCGGACGCGCTGGCCACGGCACAACTGCTGCTGCAGCAGTGGAGGTAACCCAGCTGCCCCCGGGGCGCAACCAATCAGTGCAGAGCAAGGACGCCGAGCTCAGAAACCACGTGACACGTTGTCGAGAGTCAGTGAGCGCGGAGGAGTGAGTGGAACCGTCCGTGGGAGTCGAACCCACCGGGCCTGCAGTCACAGAGTGACCGAGGCCCGCGCCAACGACAGTTTGCTCCAGCACCACCCTCTCACGGTATAGACGACCCCAAACAAGGTCACGTGGTTTGTGAACGCTCCCTAACGCTGGTTGGTCGGCGAGGCCCAAACCTTTGGCACGGGTCCTGGATTCTACAACGCCACCCAGTGCTCTTTCAGAGAAGCCGTCTGTCGGGATCCGAGATGAGGTCAACGGCCGCGAGGACGACGACGACGAGGATGAGGACGAGGAGGACATCGGCGGTGGCGGTGCTCGAGGCCGGCGCTACCCGAACGGCGACGCGCCGCGACCTGCCTCCGGGCCGTCGTTGTGTGGGAACCCCAGCGACAAAACGTGAGTATGCGTTGCCGCCGACATGACCCCCCTGCTCCTGCACTGCGGCACGTCCAGGCGGGAAGACAACACCTCCTTTATTATTGGCAGAGACTCGTGTTTGGCCGAGCGGCGCCGCTGCCGGCTTGTTTTCGATGTTGCCGGGCGTTAACCGTTTGTGTCCGTCTACAAGCCGATCTGCGGCGGCGGCGCCTTTGCCGCCGTCAGCAGCTCGTGGCCATCCCCGAGGCCTCCCGTCCCGTCCCGGCGGAGGCTGCGCCGGGCTACGCAGAAAACAGACGGCAAATGAGGAGGGATTTGTGAAGCGCAGGCCGCCTCGATCGCCTGCTGAAAAGGTTATAGAGCGATCGCCAAGCGAAAGCCCAAGGACTGCACTCCTTCAAATCCGAAGCAGAGGTCCGGCCGCCCCGCCAGGCGCCAGCGGGGTGTTTTGTTGTTTTGACCGGGCGTAAACCAGTCGTTGTGACGTCACACGGGAGATTTCTCCCTCATCTGCGCAAATATACAAGGAATTTAAAACCGGCGGGCCTTGTTGCATTCCGGCGGGGATCGCCGCCCGAAATATTCCGACCGCCGAGTCTCGCCTCGCTTTCTGCAGAAGCGGCAGGCCGCAGCAGGCACAGGGCTGCCCCGGGCGCGCCCCGCCCCGTCCCGGCCCCGGTGCATATGCTCCCCGACGAGACAAAGGAGGGGAGCCTCCCGTCAAAAGCTGGCAGCCCTGGCAGCCCCAGCCCGCGTCAAAGAGCTCGGCGCGGACGGCGCGTTTATTTCCATTACTATAGGCTGCTTGCGCTGTTTTTTTTTCTTCGCTCGGCCGTGTGCGCACTACACAGTGCGGAGGGAGGGAGGGAGCACGAGCCGCCTGGGAGTCTCTAGGGCCGGCGCCACACATGCCCGTGCACGCCACTAGCGCCTGTGAACAACTGCATAGGCCTCCCGCGCAGCCCGACCCCGACCAGCGCGGCGTTCCCCTTCCCTCCCTTCCCCTCCCTGCGGCCGGAGCTCCCGCTCTCTTTCGCCTCTTCGTGAGGAGGCGCGAGCCGAGCGCCTGTCAATCGCTGGATAGGCAACCCGTCCTCACGCGTGCTCACCGCGCTGCCTACCCCACGCCGTGCCCGGCAGCGGCTCTGCTGACGACGATGGTCTCTCTGCGGACGAAGCGCCGTGGTGGGTGGGCAACCCGAACGCAGGCGTGTTCGCCAGGACTGCCTATGGCCTTCCCTGCGGGCGCTCCCAGCCGTCCCAGCCAAGCCCCAGCCGCGCACCGCACCGAGCCCCTCGCTCTGACAAGTCTGTTGTTGCCCCCTCCCCCCAGCTTCCTGATATGCACGGTGCTGTCCATCCAGTACATGAAGCTGCTGGTGCTCATGGGGCTCGCCCTGCCCATCAGCGGCGTCCTCGTGTCCGATACCTTCCCGCAGTCCTTCGAGGTGGGTTCCGAAAATAATTCGAATGGCTTTGACCACTTCACATTGCTATGCTGTCGATGACATATGCTGTTGCCGCTGCAGGCGTTCTACCTGTACCTCTACCTGGCGAGCCTGCTCTTCATGATGTACGTGTACATCGCCTCCGCCTGGCGCCACCGGCGGAAAGTCAAAGTCCGGAGGAGGAGGAGAGGTGAGTCCCCGCGCCCGAGCCTGCGCCCCACCCTGGCCATTCAGCTGATTGGGGCCGATGTCGAGCTCCCTGCCCCCCGCTGCCCCTTCCCACCCCTGGGCAGCAAGAGTATGCCGTGTCCAGGTACGGTAACTCAGTATCCGACCCTCTCCTCTACAGTGTGGGGCCTTGTTGTACTTGTGAGCAGGCACTAGCGGCATCCAGTACCGCCTGCAGCTCCTCAAGCAGTCCCGCGCCGTGGAGACGGTCCGCTATGGCAGCGTGTATCTCAGGCTGGCCATGAACGGTACTCCATCACCATTACCACACTGTTTCTTTTAGTTTGGTTTTGCAGTTTTGATTTGTGTTTTTTTTTCCTCTCTTTTATTTTACAGCTTTCGGGATTGGCAACATGATTTACTGCTGCCTAGAGGTGGCGCACGGCGTGGTCAAGTATCAACACTACCACTGCGAGCAGGCCGAGCAACAGGTCCGAATACTGCTGCCGGCGTGCCGAGCGGTGCTAACCCTGGCGCAGATGCACTTCATGCTGTTCAACAACAAGGTAAGCACTGGCACTTGTTGGGGCAGAATCAATCAACCATTTTTTTAAACGCTAGTAATAATAAGTTTATTATCACATACCGGGCAGCAGCTCTAGAGTCGAGCAATGGTGTCTTTAAAAGGTAATCAGTTCCTTACAACTTAAAGGATTAAATTAAAACAGGAATACAAATAAAGGTTATCAGTTCCTGATGACTTAAAGGATTAAATTTGAACAGGAATACAAATAAGTAACAGCTATATGTAATTCCAGACATCATAGTCATCATAATCGTCATCCTCAAATTCTGAAGTATCAGCATCATCTTCACCTGGTGGTGCTGGAGCGATATCAATTTTGGCAGGGTCAGTTTCTCCCAAAATCAGAGCTTTTCGGTAGTTGTCAACAGTCCTGAAATGAAGAACATAAATTTACATGGAATTCATAGAATAGGAAAGCAAAATAAAGGGAATAATTGCAATCCTCACCCTTTCGTTATATCATCCACCAGGGTTGCATATCGTTTCTTAGCAAGATTGAAGTGTCGATTGGCAGCAATGGAGTTATTGTTGGGCCACTTAAAGAAGATACCAGCGACAAGATTGACAAAAGAGCTCTTGGGGGAAAGCCTCATAGCCTTGCCTAAGCACTTGTCACCCAGCCGTGTGTCTCTGACCGGGTATGCATAGGACAAAAGCCCTGAGGCACACATGATGTTAACATATGCAGAATTTGGCCAATTTTCGAGAGCAGATCTGGAAAATAAAATAAAATAGTTAGTTTTTTTTTCAAATAGTAGTATTGCCGATTTTATGTAGGCTTGGAAACCAAACAATATTACTTACTTATACAGCTGTGTTGCTTTATCCCTTGTTTGTGAGGCACCCTTCTCCTTTCTCACAGAATCATAAAGGACTGATGCAAGTCCAATGTAGTGTGATGGAGTGTGTTCATCATAAAAATGGGCTAGTTCAAAACATTTGATTTCTTCCTCCTTAGGGGGAACTTCCTCAACACAGATTAGTCTCTCATATCGAAGAGTTTCACCACGGAGATAATGCCAATGGCCCTCATGCTCATCATGCTTTATTCCTTGCAAAATGGTGGTGCTGGCAATCCTATTTCCTTTTGAACCATACTCCATTAAACAAGCACTATGAATCCCTACCACTCCTGCTTTCTGCTTCTTATTCATGTTTTTGTAAAGTACAATTTCTGAGAGATAATCTTTGTACGAGTCATAGGAAAATGTTTTGGAAATGAAATGAAGCCAAGATGCATACAGCACATGCTTGATTGCAATAATATGTCTTTTAACTAGTGGAGATGCAGCAAAACATTCAGAGTCAGCTATTATATTCTCGCACTCCACTAGATGATCACGGGCTTCAGTGTTTTTGTCTATCCGATTGTACTCATAAAATAAGACCAAATGATAAACTATTGATTGCCACTCACAATCAGATGTGAGCAGTTTATCTTCTACTGAATCAATCACCCACTTTGCACTGAACGGGTATGGTAGGTCTTTGTACCACGTAAACATACACTGGTATCTATCGAGATTAGTCTGCTGCGCAGCAATTCGCGCAGCCATTTTAAAGAACCTGAAAATAAAATAAAAATTGTGTACTAGTTGCATACATCGGTAATGTACATTCCACAAATCTGTTGAGCACTGTCCTACTGTTCGTCACAACCAAAAATAGGGTATACATAAAATACAGGACCCCGATCAGGTCAGAAGTCGAGACATGCTCTGCCGGCTTACCAGCTATGTACGTATCGAAATGACTCTTTAAAACCAGGTCCCATTCTCTTTTCCCGCCCACACACTAAAGAAACCACGAGTAATTTTCGAAAAAATGTACAGTTTCAGTTAAGTGTAAAAGTTGTAACATATATGTCTTTCCAAACTCGGCGATTCGCACGAGGTTATGGGAGTTCGAAGCATGCACTAACATATTCCACCGAATGCCTTGACTCGATTGATTTACGCATCAATAATTCTCAGAAAATTTTAAACGTCAGTATCAAAGATTGTGACTTACAGTTTTTTCGCCTAATCACTGAGTTTCCATCAATTTTGAGTCTCTCTGGGAATACACTCCTGCTCGTAGCCCTTGGCTTGGCAACAACAACACCCACCAAAACAAAACCAACGACATTCGATTCGATACCGTAGTGCCAACATGGTAGAATTTAAACGAATCCTTCGTCTGATCCGATCCTGCATGGGGATAAATGTAATGAAAATATAAACAACTGACTCGTAATTTTGAAAATACGTTTTCCCATCTATTTGCAATATTATTTCAAAGCCGAAGTTGCAATGGTGCGGTCAACCTTCTCGTTCTTGTTCGCACTCCGCGTTTGAAGGTTTGAACGGGTGCGCGTCGCGGACCACGGCCGATTTTTACCCGTTCTTTGCTTCCTCAATTACTCATACGTGACTCTGAGACTGGAACCCTGCCTCGTGTTCCATGCCCTTGTTCAGGCTTCGGAGATACGGCGGCACCGTTGCGTTTCCCGTTTCGGGCTGGCGCACATGATCGCGACCAACATCTGCGAGTGGCTGAGCGTGGTGGTGGAGGAGACTCGCCACGAGATCGCCGAGCTGGGTACCGGGGGACACGTCCTCGCCGAGCACGGTACGAATACGCAAAGCACCCCGCCGCCAATGGGAGCAAAGTTTACCTCCATTATTTATATTTTTTTTAAATTAATGAGTCCCGCACCTCTGTCACCCAAGACGAGCTGGGGGGCCTGGCGGGCGGAAACTTCTCGGGCTTCGACCTCAACTCGACGAGGCCGATGCCGCACCCGGACTGCGAGTCCATGGCCGGCGGGTCCGGTGGGTCCCCCGAGCAGGACGTGATCGGCAACCTGCTGCAGGGCTCGGGGCCCTTCCTCTTCCCGTGCACCATCGAGTACTCGCTCATCTGCGCCGTCATCCTCTTCGAAATGTGGATACACGTCAGCCACGTAAGTCACTGCTGACGTTTGTATCGGCGGCAGAGAGGACACAGAGGTGCTATGGGTGTTATGACTCAAAATTTCGCTTAAAGCAGGCGGGCAAGTCTGAGGACGATGGCAGTGCTAGCGGCATGGGCAGCCGCTCGGGCAGCCGGACGGGCCTCAGCACGGGCAGCCGCAGCTCGCGCGTCGTCGACCCGACGGCGTCGGCGGGGGACCGCCGGGGGGACCAGGTCGCCGTCGAGCCGGTGGAGGACAAGCTGCAGCAGGACTCAGACGACGGCACCAACTACAAGACCCGTCAGTCCACCGTTTCAGGTAAACGTGGGCGAGCGCTTCGTAGCTCATGAACAGCATCATGTAGCCCATTCCGCCAAGTGTGACCTCTGTTCCCCCGGCTGGCAGGCGCGGGCTCGGTGCCGTGGCGCACGCCGCTGCACCTGTCCGTCGACCTGACGCACTCGCAGCGCGGCATGTTCCTGGGCATCGTGCTGCTGGTGGCCACCATCATGTCGCTGGTACTCTTCTTCGCGCTGGGCGAGGCGGACGGCTACCAGCGCGCCGCGCACGCGCTCGTCTCCTACGTCGAGGGCAGCCTGCACGTAGCCGTCATCCTGGGCGTCGCCCTAGCCGCCTTCAGCATGCGCCGGCTCGGCAACGACAACGGTCAGCGAGACCAAAAACTTTCCCTAAGATCGATAAGGAATTAAGTCTCGATAAGGAAGAGCGATATATTTTGGCGGAATTTTCCAGCGCCCCTCCACCCGCTGCCGCTCGACATGTTCCTGCTGTTCGTGGCGCAGGCGGGCGCCTACGTCTACTCCATCTTCTCCATCGTGGGCGCCTGCGTGCTGCTGCTGGGACAGACGGACGAGCCCGCGCGCTCCGCGGCCGCTCTCCGGGTGCTCATCGTCGAGGTGAGGGCGGCAGAGGTCACAGCGTCCTGCTCGCTGATTGGCTGTGAGGCCCGAGGCCGCCTCTGCAGCCCCAGCACAGCCAGCTGAGACAGCCAGTGACTCCCCTGTGGAAAGCCGGATAGGCAGCCCGCAGCGCAGCCCCGTCCTGCACTCGCGCAGGCTGCCTATCCCCGACTCCACAGGCGCAGGCGGGTGCTGTCTGGTTCTCTGCTCCGCTCCGCTAACCAGCCCGGCCTCTCCCTCCCGCCCACAGGTGCTGTCGGTGGTGCACGCGGGCGTGCAGACGCACTTCTTGCTGCGGGCCTGGCACATGCGCTGTGTCGGCGAGCGCCAGTGGAGCTCCAAGCCCGGCCGCGAGCACATCACGTTCCTCATCCACGCCAACCTGTGCTCCTGGCTGGTGGCCACCTTCTGCAAGAGCCGCGCCCAGTTCCGGCCCGTGCACCTTAACCTGTTCGGCGTGTGGCCCTGGACAGTGCTCACGCATGCCTCCATCCCGCTCACCATCTTCCTGCACTTCCACTCCTCGATCTGCCTGTTCGAGGTGTGGAAGAACACGTACAAGTTCCGCCCCGACTAGGCCGGTGCTACCGTGGAGTGTGCAAGGTGCTGCTCCTATTTATTTTGTATCAAGGTGATTGAACTCAGTGTGCGCACGGCGCACGCGCAGGTAGTGTCTCCGTCCTGCCCTACATGGCTCAGCCGCAGCCCTGGGCTTCAAGGTGAATTGGTTTGAATTGTAACTCTTGCGCTTGCTAAATTGTTATGCTTTCCGTGTGAAGTGTTTGAAATGTCTATGACCAGAGACGGATATGTCTTGAGAATGGAAAGAGGTTGAATTACTGTGTGAATAAATAAATGGTGTGCATCCATTATTAAGATTACAATTTATTTTGTCAATATGAAAAATACACAAACACTAATAATTTACATAGTTCAAATTTAACATTTATCTGAAATAGTATTTACCTCTTTAGTACAATATAAACCCTTATTTACTCTACTACACCTTCAAGCAAATTAACTTATTCTATCCTTTTCACATGAAATACAAGAAGAGCTTACACAAAACAGTCTTTGATATTATATACATGGTTATTTAAGAAATAATTACTTAGCTCAGTAAAAGGAAGATGACTATGATCAATCAGGCTGACTATGACATCAATGTGACCCTCCAACATTTCTACAATCTGTGTGCACTTTACAAAAAAAAGGGGGGAAAATCAATGATTTTCTTTGGTGGAACCTGTGTTTCAAAAAAAATCAAACTCAAAGCGAATGCAGTACTTCCATATGTGCAGCATGCATAATGACTACAAAAAGAAATTGAGTTCATGCACATAAAAGTAGCTTTGCTGTACACATTTATACAAACCAAATCTAACTAATAAGTCAATAAGGAAGAAAGGAAGCCAAAGTACGTACAAGTAATACTGAAATCAAAGAAATGGAAAAGAAAGAAATTGACACAACAAAGCACAGCATTAGTAACACGACTTTGCTGCTTATTTGGCAGTGATTGCTTACATTTACACATCGGTTCACCAAAACCCAGTGCCGTTGCATCACAGAAGCCTTTACAAGATATGTCCTAGGTAGCTCATAGACTTACTAACCCTTCTTTGAAATAATATTCACAACGCTAATTCTAAAATAATGGTTTTGTTCTTTTTCTATATTGGAAAAAGGCACTCTCTGGCAGTAATTAAATATATATTGTCGTGGAATATATACAAAGTAGGCACAATTACAATATAATCAGCACCAAGACTGACGACAGAAAAACAAAACCAGGAAATGAGCACCATGTGTGAAGTCAAATTGTTAATTGAACACAATTTTTGTACACCTACAATACTTGGCAGTAATCAATGAGTTCTCACACAAAAACTCTCTATTTTTTTTATTTTTACAAAATAATGGCCATCACTCAACTTGTGAGTCAAGCTCTCTGTCACGAGATCACATAATTCTATACTTACAGGGATATACTCCAAACTAAATCTCTTACAAACATCTCCTCATACCATAGAGGCTACAAAAGAAAAATAATTCATACCTGCCAAAATCAGCTATACAGAGGTCCACATTTCTATTTGACAAAATATGACCAGATCATTTGGTTATGACATGCTTTCGTAAAGTTTGTGGTAATGAACGCACATTTGAGACAACAACAACAAAAAATGAATCAAGTCGAAAATTAAAAGGAAAACTGGCACAATTCTGTACAATCGAACATACACACTAATCACTATGTAAAGAGAAAGAAGAAAATCTTACAGCTACGGAAATCAATCTCTCAGATTTTCTCAAATTACACAAATATCATCAGTCTTCCCGTCACGACACATAAAACAAAATAACGGTCACGCTATTTCCAATCATCACAGATAGGCTCTAGTATTGACTACATCGGGACAAAGTCATGTCCTCTCGTACAAAGGGTTCCGGTCAAGCCCGTTTAAATGAACCGACAATAAGTCGAATGCTAATTGTTTCCTCCTACTCATCCTTCCCACCCTCGTCTCATAAAAAATAACACGGATGCCTTCTTGTGTCTACAATATTTAGCCCCGTCCCGTTCACCTACTTTCCTTTTCCTTGTCCCTGGACACCCGTTTGTGGCGCTTCATCTTCCTCCGCGCGCTGCGACTGCGCTGCTGCTTCAGCTCTCGCTCGAACTCGTCGCTGTCCTCGTCCAGCCAGGTCCAGTCCTCTTCCACCAGCACCTTCTTGGGCGAGGAGCTGGGGCTGGGGTTGTGGCTGGCAGCCGCGGGTCGGGGCCGAGGCTGAGGCTGAGGCCGTGGGCGAGGTCGGGGCCGGGGCCGGGGCCGAGACCGGGACGGGGTCAGGGGACGCACGGTGGCCGACCGCGCGCGCGCAGAGGGGCTGGGACTGGGGCTTGGGCCGGGGCTTAGGGCATCCAGATGCGGGTGGGGGTGGATGATCAGCTCTTCGTCCGTCGTGCTCTCGTCACTGCTAAAATCAAACACACTATAGTCAGTGACGTCATGCATGCTGGCCCGGCGCGACGTGCGCGTCGGCTGGGGCAGGTCGGGCGGGAGGCCCTGTACAACAACACTGAAACCAGTTTTAAGAGACGCTTTCGCTCGGGGAGAACGATTAGGTTGTTTGCCTACCTCAGAGTGATCCTTAGCCTCCTGAGAGGCCGGGGCCGGGGCCGGGGCCGGGGCCGGGGCCGGGGCCGGGGCCGGGGCCGGGGCCGGGGCCGGGGCCGGGGCCGGGGCCGGGGCCGGGGCCGGGGCCGGGGCCGGGGCCGGGACCAGGGCCGGGGCCAGGGACGGGGGTCCCTCTACAGGTGGGCGGGGTGCGGGGTCTCGCGGCGACAGCGTCGACACGGGGACCGGGACCAGGAGCACCGGTGGGGCCGGGGCCGGAGGCAGGGCTGAGTCCAGGGGGGCCGGGGCCATCACTGGGACTAGTGCCGGAGGCAGCGCCTGCGCCGAGGGCTGCAAGAGCTGCGACTGTGGTGGTGCGGGCTGCAGCGTCATCAGCGTCAGCCCGGACTGATCCAGTTCGACTGTCGGCGCCGTCACCGGCACCGATACCGAGCTGGGGTCTACGGGCACGGCCGCCGGGGCCGCCGGGTCACCAGTCTGGGCCGCGGCGTCCGCTGCGGCCTTCGCCTTCTTGGACCTCACCCTGGGCTTGGGTTTTGGTTTCTCGCCTCCTTCCGTCTCCTTGGCCTTGGTTTTTTTCTCGGTCGGGGGCTTCTTGGTTTGGGGGTCCTTTTTGGGGGCTCGCTTCCTCTTCTTCGGCGACTCCGCCGCGTTGCCGTCGGCAGCGGGCTGGTCGCCGCCGGCAGCACCAGACGCCTGCCGGGGAGCACCGCCCCCACCCCCACCTCGGTTGGCGTCGTCGAACTCGTACACGTCCACCTCCTTCTTGTCCGACCGTCCGTCGTCGCCTCCCTTGGCGCCGGCGCCCTTCTTGCTGAACGAGAACCGCGGCGCGTTGTTGGACTGTTTGCGCACCACGGGGATGTTGATCTGCCGCGACTCGTTCTCGAGGGTGGGGCCGTACACGCCCACCAGCGGCGGCTCCTTCGTCACCGTGAACTTGACGGCGTCCACACCCCACTTGGCCTCTTTGGAGCCTCCCTTCGGTGGCTTGCGGGTCTGGTTCAGTTCCCGCAGGGCGGCCTCCGCCTTGATTCTCATCTCCTCCGTTCGCTCCAAAAGGGCCGACTCGACGGCGATGGCCACCTTCCTGTTCTTGACGTCCTTGCCTAGGGGGTGGCGCCCCTTCGGCGAGCTCTGCAGCTTCGTATGGTTCTCGATCCACTTCTCGGCCTTCTCCGCGGCCTCCGCGTCCAGTTCGTCGGGGTCGATCATGCTGTCGTCTTCGCGCGAGATGCGCCTGCCGAGTTGGTGTTCCAGCCGCTGGTGTTCGCGCACCTCGCTCGGAGTTTTGAATGTAATACCGCAGTCTGCAAATGGTTAGGAAAAGGGAGCAAAATAAATAAAAGCTGATTGAGCGGAAAAAAATGAAAAAGCAAGTGCCGCTCTAAGAACTAAAACATAAGATAATATAAAAAATAAATGAAAAAATGAAAAAAAATTACTAGCAATACACCAAAATCTACATCTTCACCTAACCACCATCAATAGTGAACTACCAAGACATGCAAAAGCACAACTGAGCTAACCTGAACACAGGAAGGCCCCGTCCAAGCCCACTGCTGGCTCCATACACATCTCCATTGGGCTGTCCGGCCGGGAGTCATAGGCTGCAGGGGCCACAAAGCAACAAGTCAACACTACAGTACCACTACAACTCCAATAACAGTTACAACTAAAAGAAAACCCTGCGGTCATGACAGTTTTGAACCTTATCGAACCTGGAGCTAAATACTCAGAAGAAATACTCAAGACACATTTGACAAGACAATTTGAGATATGAAAGGTTTGTCCTCCAAATACAGATTATTGACCGATAGAGGCCAAATAACCATTCATCAACAGAATCACATTTTAACCATAGTTTTCAATTTTCCAAAAGACAACTAAGAGTAATTTTAATCAAGATCTAGCATGCCATGCTCAAATGTTGGGACTAATATATCATGCTTACTAAAAAAGAAAAGGGCGTACCTGACATGCTGTCATCCTGCATGAGGTCAGAACGTTTGTGGTTGTTGATCACGTGCCTCTTCATAGCTCCCTCAAACGGAAACCTAAGACCATAGAATTTCAATTTAAGACAAAAAGACAAACAAACAACAAAAAGGCAAAGAGCGGGAAAAAATTAGAAAAGTAATGATATGGCTAGAACTTACCTTTCGTGGCACACTGGACAGCAAAAGCTTCCATCAGCTCCGGGGCTACTTGCTCCACTTGGTCGCCGGCGCATGGTGCCACTGTTACGTCTCATACCGCCAAGTTTAGCAGCAAGAAGCTGATCAACCAGCGCGTCTGTTGTTGTGGCTCCACTTCCACCGCCCATAGTTCCAATGCTAATGCCACTGCCACTGGGCAGTGAGAGGTTTCCTATTTGATGGCGCCATGCTAGTTTGCTCAACAGTCCTAACCCTGCGCGACTGCAAAGCAAGCAAAACAAAAGAACAGATTGTGAGACTGAGCTATTACTACTGGCATCTTCAATACTTATGACTACTGAGATGCATACCTTTTATCTGCTTCCACAGAATTGCCAGCATTAGCCTTGCTTATGTAATTCTTCAAGGCTTTGTCTAGTAGGAATCCAAGGTTTGAATTCATCTGAGTCCTGAGGCCTTCACTATTACTGTCACAAGAAATATATGAGGTGTTATCAAAGCAATGTCACAACTTAAAAATATGCACTGAAATAGTTTGTACTTACTGTGTATGCATTTCCAAGTTATGCTGTTCCAAAGCCTTCTCATCTGCAACCATTTCTTTGCAGACAGTACAGCACTTCCGAGGCTCAGCACTACCCTCAGTAGAGAGTGCCATAGACCGTTTCTCAAATCTTCGACCTGAAAGAAAAACAAAATAAGCTGGTCAAGCTTTGACACACTAAAAATCGTAATAAACATATATGATTAGAAATAACATACCATCTGCTTGGGCTTCACTGGACTGGGCATGGAAGATTTTCATGTGATTCTTCACAGCAGCAAGTCCCTTAAATATGCGGTGGCACAGATGACACCTCATTTGACTAGTCTCAAACAACTCATTGAAATCAGGTCCTGTTGACAAAGGAGCTTTGCATCGAGCTTGCGGATCCATGATTTTGGGGACAGATGACGAAGGACCTGAAAGCAGGAAAAGAACATATATGACATACAGATAAACAAAAGAATAGAGTACATATGTGACCTCAAAATATTTTAAGGAGAAACTTACCACTAGCTGAGACAGCTAAAGGTTGGTTAGTCCTGCCAGTGGAACGTGTTGCTGATATGAAAGGACTAACTCTTGTAGAGCTAGGCTCAGAGCTGGTAGATGGACCAGGAGCTGAACGTTCACTTGCTTTTTTCTGATTGTCCAGGTCAAGCAGATCAGAGTGCTCTCCAGTCATACCTGGGGGTGGGGGTCCAATCAATTCACGCAGAGGTCCCTCTCCAAGTTGCTGTCTAAGTACAGCCATTTCTTCATCATTGGCACCAATAGCATGTTGCAAATCGGACAATGATGTGTAGTCTGAGTAGCCTTGCCCATAAGACTCAGGCATGCCTCCATCACCACTTAGGACTCGGTTCACAGAGTCCAAGATGACACCCAGCCCCAGAGCTTCATCGGAAGCATAGCTTGAAGTCTCATCAGGAATATCAGGAGCTCGCCATGGCCCCCATGATGAATCTGAAGACTGCCAATTTCCAGCATTATTATAATTGTTGTAAGATTGGTTCGAATGCTGTTGGTGCTGGCTCTGAGGTGGTTGAGACTGCTGTTGCTGATGGTTTTCTTGAGAGTCATATTGTTGGCTGGATTGCGTCTGATGCTGGGATGGCTGTTGGTGATCATAGTGCTGGCTAGCTGGTGGCTGTTCAGATGGTTGATCATAGTGATGACTTGCTTGTTGGTTCTGCTGGGAGTTTTGGTCAAAGGGCTGTGCTGGCTGTTGACTTTGACCAAAAGGCTGGCTTGGAGGCTGGGTTTGCTGGTGGGCCTGACTGTATGGCTGTGCTGGCTCTTGGTGGCCATACTGGTGGTTGGACTGCTGCTGGTCATACTGCTGAGGCTGTGAGTAATGTGGTTGGTAATGGTTTTGGTTGTAATGTTGCTGGTACTGGCCTTGCCCATAATGCTGCTCATCATAACGAGCTTGGTCATACTCATGAGGCTGGTTGAATGTTTGCTGTTCTTGAGATGCCACAGGGGTGCCATCTTCAGAGTAGTTTTGGGTGGCAGGTTCTGCACGAGGTTCTCCTGTGCTCTGCTCCGTCTGAGTTTCAGATGAAGACTGTTGCTTGTTCTCTCCATCATTCGCCCGAATGGCCTCTGCCTCTTTTTCTTTTTCACATGAGGGAGCACCTTCAGTAGATGATGGTAAATCAGTGGCCGCAACTTCATCAGGTTTCTGTGGTGGGCTCTCCGTTCCTGTTGGTTTATGGGCAACTTCAGACGTTTCACTCTCCATAGGTTTGTCACTGGATTTATCAGAAGGAGGTGTAGGAAGAGCCACATCTCTATCTGATGTTTGGCAACTAGCATCGGCTACACTTTCCACAGTAGTTTTAACAGTTTCTTGAGACTTTGGCTGTTGCTCTTCTTCACTAAATGTTTTTGGAGAAACAGTATTTTCAGATTTATTGGTTTCATTATCGATTTGGTCATCAGTACCTTTGGCATTCTCAACTTTATCCTTTGCTGCAGAGTTGACGTTTGATTTGTGATAAGCACTTGCAAAATGTTTGTACAAGTTAAAATTGGTAGAATAGTACCTCTGACAAACCCAGCAGAAAAAGTTAGAGCCTTTCGAGCTCTTCCTTTGCTTAGCAGCTGCATTACTTTCAGGAGCTTCCGCAGGTGTGGGTGACGCAGCAACAGGAGGATTCTGTCCAACATTTGTCGCTGGTACTGCTGCAGTTTCAGATGAGATTTGGACACCATCTGCATCAGATGTGTCATGACTAATTTCTTCTATTGGACCTGGATTTGGGGTTGCTTCCACCTCCACAGCGTCATCTTTTTCATCATCTTTTTTCAAACGTTTAGTACTTGGTTGCGTTTCTTCAACTGAAACATCAGCTTCTTGTGTGTCATTTACGCTATCATCCATGTTAACAAGAGAACCATCGCCCTTTTCTTTAATCTTCCTTTTTGATGACTTTGCTATTTTATCTTCCTTAACTGCAGTTGATTTTACTTTTGAACCAGAACTTGGGCTATCTAAATCAATTGAAGCTGATGTGCTTTCAGTTTCTGAACAGTCCATAGAATTCTCTTGTTCTCTTAGTTTGCTTCGCCTGTTGCTTTTGGATGACACTTCTGAAATGTCAGATTCTGCAATATTGCTATCATTATCAGCATCAGCAGAATCTACAACAGTTTCATCAAGTTTGATACGTTTTCCTTTGGCTGCCGCAGTTGAATTCACAGATGGCTCTTCAACTGATTCATCCAAATTACCACCGCCTTTTTTCTTCCTCTTCCCAAAGTTTGTTGAAGGTTTGGTAGTCTCACTTTCAGGAGAAGAATCTGTGCCTTTCTTGGCTTTTCCCTTATCTTTAGGAGAAGCTGCATCTTTTTCCTCTCCACCCTTCTTTTTAGACTTAGACCTGTCTGGTGATATTGGGTTGTTCTTAAGGGCTTTTGTTTTCGTTTTGGCTCCCTTCCCTGGATCAGAGGCTTGAAGTTCTTCTGATGAATCTTCTGCTGCATCTGGGGTTTTAGTTTTGTTCTTCTTTTTATTAAGTTTTGATACCGCTGAATTGTCAGGCTCTACATTCACTTTAGTATTATCGATAGGAGTTGGAGTAGAGGAAAGCTCTTTGAAACGTTTTCTACTAAGTCTTGGAGTCAGTTCCCCAACAAGATTAGGGTCCAGCTCAATCACTGTATCAGGATTAGGTTCAGGTATACGCACAGGAGATAAAACTGGTACTCTGCCTTTCTTCTTTGATTTCAATGCATCTGAAGCAGTATCTTCAGTTTGTAGTGACTCTGGTAATTCATCACTTTGTTCCTTTTGCTCAGCTGCAGAAGAGTCTCGCATTGACCTTTCGGTACCTGCATCTCTGGTTCTTCTCCTCCCACTCCTTGAATCTGTAGCTTCAACAATACCCTGACTTTCCTCAAGCTCTCTAGAACGTAAACTTCTCCTCCTTGTAGGTGAACTATCATCTTCTACAGGTTCTGCAGTTGTGTATGGAGTTTTGCTTTTTGTAACTTTCAAGATTACTTTCAGTGGAGCTGAAGGTGGTGATGTTGACAGTTCTTCCTCATTGAGCTTTACTTTTTTGCTTTTGCCTTTGGACTTATTCATAGATGACTGTAGATCTGACAGATTCTTTTCTACTGATGTTGCAATTTCTTGGAGTTTCCTGATAGGAGCTCCTGATGATTTCTTTTTATTTCCTTTCTTAGCGTTCAGTTCTATTTCTTCTTCATCAGCGCTACTGGCTTCATCTATTTCAGTGATCTTTTTCGATTTTGGTTTCAACGGAAGGTCATCATCAGATGAGTAGCGCTCATCAACTTTTTGCTTGGTTATGAGAGGTAAATCATCATCAGAGCTGCCAGAGTCTTCACCTTCTAAAACTTGAGACAACAAGTCTAGCTTCTTAATCTGATCAGGTGCCAATTTATCTAAGAGTTCTTCAAATTCATCTGTATCATATTCTACATCTTCATCTTCATCTAGTACTTCAGCCTCAGTTTCCTTAGGTGATTCAACACGAGAAGTTGATTGACCAGTATCTCTTGGACTAATATCTGTTTGGGAAGACGATTGCTGATTTTCTTCACTGTATTCCGCCGTATTGCGATTGATTCTCATTACTGGAACCTTCAAGGGACTTGAATTTCTTGAACGAGTGAACTTCTTAAGAGGCACATCATCTTCATCAACTGTATTGCTAACATTAGCACTAACATTCCTGGATGATTTCCGTTTGCTCTCCTCTTCTTCAACTGTGTTGACAATAGGTGTTGAACTCCTGCCAGACCTCCTTTTACTTTTTAGGTCAATGTTGGATGAGTCTCCAGAATCATCAACATGAGCTTCTGATGGCCTGGTGACGAGTTTTTCAACATGATCACTTTTTCGAGTTTTCCTGCTTTTACCTGCATGCACACTGCCAGCATTTTCAGCATCAGATTCTGCT
Source organism: Odontothrips loti (assembly GCA_038380765.1). Taxonomy (NCBI): domain Eukaryota; kingdom Metazoa; phylum Arthropoda; class Insecta; order Thysanoptera; family Thripidae; genus Odontothrips; species Odontothrips loti. The sequence goes on along the minus strand of CM076248.1, from coordinate 10,063,465 downwards.
CCTGAATCTTCTTGAGTAGCATTTTCATTAGTTTCAGTGGAGGATGAATCTACACGGACTAGGAATGTTTCTTTGACAACTATTCCACTATCACTAGGGACCAATTTCTTTCTGATGCCAACCACAGTCTTCTTCTTGTCCTTGCCCTTTTTACTTCCTGATGTCTTCTTTTCTGAATGTTCGCTTGGTGAATTTTTATCCTTCTCAGGGGATTTCTCATCAGGACGTTGAGCTAGCTCCCCTGAATTTTGAGGAAGGGCATTCAAATTTAAAGGATGATTACGGTATTCCAGTTCCTTTCGCAGCTTGGGGATGCCTTCTCCAGCAATCTGTGTAGAAGAATAAAAACGATCATTACTAAATGAAATAAACTATAACATGTATGCACTGATAAAAGAGGACACATATATATTCATACCTGGAGGAGGAATGGGCAAACTTTCAAGTGGCGATCCCGATTTGAATTATTGCAGAAAGTCCTCTGACAACCAGCACAGAAATTAGGTGGCATTGATTTGGCCAAAAGCTGCACTGTGGTCAATTCTAGAGATGGAGCCGGAGGAAGAGTAATATCTTTCATAGTGGATGGTGGCACTTTTGATTGTTTCAGGGCGTGCTCCTCATCCTCTCTTTCCATTGCTTGGACCTGCATTTCCATTGATAATTTCTCAGACCTTAAACTCATCTTCCTCTCTAGTGAATCATCACTATCTGGATTTCCATCAAGCATTGCCAATTTCATGGCTTCCAAAATAGTGTTAGTTCTTACATTCCTTCTGTCACCTGTGGGTCACAAAAACAAACAAAAATGCAAAATTTCACTTGAAAAGCACTTCCAGTGTCTTCAATGAAATTACAGAAAAAAGAAGAAAAAATTCATAGAAACAGTACTTTTACACTACATATGTAAGCATATGATATCTGATGGACATACCTGGCGTTTCAGATCCAGCTCGCACTAATGGGGCACTGCTAGAAGCTGGATCCTCCTCCACAGGTGTCTGGTCACGTTCATCTGCTGTCCTACCTTCCTTGGAACTGCTTGGAGCACTGGCTAGACCAGGCTTGTCAGTTTCTTTTTCAGATTCATCTTCTTTACTTGATTCTGCTGAAGATGCCACTGTTGCAGCTGCTTGTGACCTCAAAGGTCGAGCCTTGGGCATGTGCCCTGGCTTACTTGAGGAGGCAGTCTTGGATCGGTCCACTAAGGCTCGGCTTGCTTTGTGCAGGGCAGACTGAGAAGCAGGGAATGGAACCTGAAAAATAAAGTCAACTTATTAGCACACATCACAATTACACAAAAATAAGGAACATGCACATTATAAGAAAATTAATCACGGCCAAGAAATAATTAGGAAGCAAATAAAATTTTAATGAAAGTTGGATTTAGAGAACCCTCTTCAAAGCTGAAATAAAGGAAGGATGAATCAAATGAAACTACAACAGAGTTGGCACAGCCACCAGTAGTAGAGAAGTCAAGAAGCACAAAAGCATTCAAATATAACAAAGTAGAATTGATGATGTTCAGACACAATGGGAAGACATCATTAAAAACATGCATTGGTAACAGAAAGTAAATCCCCTATGCAGCTGGTAACTAATTCTAGGACACTGAAATGATTGTGAAGACAGATGTACAACGTATGCTGCATAAACGCAGGACCATGAGGTACAGTGTTCACAAACAGATTGAAAAAAAGAGGACTTAAAACTAGAACTTCTTCCCTCACCACATAAACCATGTACGGATAACTTCAATAAGACCACAGAAATGAATCATACAGTATGATAATGCTAGACCATGCAACACCAACACCACAAACATATATTATGGCCTACATGACCCACTGTACCTTGAATCTTTTCCTTAAAAGACGTGTCTGCGATAAAAACAAACAACATCAAGTCAGTTTAACAAAAGGATTTAAAATACAAACTTCCAATAACAGTTAAATGTTTGTCAATTGCTAATGGATTATTGTTAGGATGAAATGCACCCAAGATTGCTGTACAGTCTACAAGTGCATATATTCCATAATAAAGAATTGTATGTACAACTTTATAGACATGGAACTTTTGAGAAGCCATTGAGTGAAGTAGTGAGAGAAAACAACACTAAAGACAAGCAAGCTCATTCAAAATCTAAACCCAGAGTACTTCACCATTTAAATATAATAAGGAAAATAATAATTTAAAAATAAAATAAAATTAAAAAAAAAAAACAATATCACACATAAAAACATGCTGGGTTGGTAGGCTCAATCAGGATTTTGTACAGGAAAGTGAAAACTTTGTTACATTTCAAAAACAGCATAAAATGCACTTTGTTCACATAAACTCTCTCATCATTAAATCTCTCAAACAAAGAAAAATGTCATGCTGATGACTTACACTGGCCATGGTTGCTTGACTTCGGGTCTTGATCTCATCCTCCTTAAATTGGATAACTCTTCGTGTTCGCTTTGCTGGTAAATTCGCGATCATCCTCTGGATGGTGTCGGCTGAAATGGCAACAGTTCAAATTAGTTTCAAACATCAGCAAATCAGTAAGATATCCAAAGAGAAGAAATAGACATTTCAACCAACCGTCACCACCACGAGTTTTGGGATTGTTTGTCCTAGGTCTCTGAGGTGTGTTGGGAATATTCCTTTTCAAGCCTCGCCGACCCTGCGGTCTTCGACGGCGACTTCCAAATGGCCTCCATTTTCTGTTGCGCCGGTTGCCCGAGCTTCCAGGGCTAGCAGCAACCATCAGATGATGCCACGTAGTATCTCCACCACAGTCCAGCATGTGACGATGCAGTTCAGCAGGAGTGACACTCACATGCTGACACTTTGTACATGTCATACTACCCTGCTGGGTTGATGGTATAGCAGGGGCAGACATTATTGTTCCAGTGGCATGTATCGCTCTCCTGTGAAGATCACCTGGAGATTTAATGCCCACCGCTACATGAAAAAAAAGAAGATAAGATTAATGAACAATATGAAATACACAAAATACACTTTCAAATATAAACATGAAACACAAACCAACCTGTAAAGGGCACAAGAGCAGCATCATCAAATTCGAAGTGCGTGCACCATACATTTGGATGGAAGTTCCATTTATGGTCCTCCAGATCATACAGGTTTCTGAATTTGCCATCACAAGCTCCACAGAGATAATTTTTTGGTCTAACCCATTCACCACTAAGTTCTGCACAACCATTAACCATAGGGGGATTTCCTTGCCGCCATACAGCATTGAGGAAGTCTGCAGCTGGTTCCTTGGGTGGTTTTGGTCTTTTGTCCAAATCAGATTTTGGGGTTTCAGGAGAATTAAAGCTCACTGACAGCATACTTTTTTCCAGAGCAGCTGCATTGGCTGTGCGCCGGTTGTGGATGCCTGCCACAGTTGGAGTGAGTGATAAGATTGATGGAAAATCTAAAATTGGAATTTCTTCCTGACTAGAACGAAGTTTGTAACTGCGAGTAGTAGTTCCACTTGACGTAGAAGGCAATGCATTAGGGGTAGGTTCTTTTACATTTAGTCTTGAAGCATTCTTCCTCATAGTCAATTGAGTGTGAATATCAACATGTGACATGTCACGCAAATAACTCATGCCACCCTTTCCATCATACTTCTTAGGAAATGAGTACTTCTCCCAGGTACGGTATCCCTCACTACTTCTTCTCCTGCCAACATGTTTCACTTTGATTGCAGGTATTGAATCTGGGAAGCCTTCTTGTGAAGATGAACTAGTGCTAGGTGCATTCAAAGTAGGTGTCCGTCCCAAGGTGTCTGCAGCAGGTACTACAGGTGACTCTTCTTCTTCACGCTCATACAGCTCCTGTGAGTCCAGCTTACCATCCAAATGATGGAGTAGGTTCTCTCTGATGTTGTTAGAGATTCGGCTATAAAACAGGGTCTCTGGATCAACCCTTTCATTTTCTCTGTGATTTTCTCCTGCAGAAGTGGAGGCATCACCATTATCTTTTCTTTTCTTCTTTTTTCCATGTTTCAGTCTGTAATGTCGATTTAAATTTTGTTCACTGACTAGAAGCTTCTGACAAACAGAGCACTTAAATTGACTTTCTTCAATATTCCTTGCAGCACTTTCATCATCTCCCTGAGATGCTTCCTTTTCAGGATGCTGCTCGAAAGAGACGGTTTCAACAAGGGGTTCACTAATAGAAATTTGTTCTTGTACTACTGTGTCATCAGCAGTACCACTGTCACCCTCACTATGAACCGATCTCTGATGCTCTACAAATACCAGCTTATTTGGGAATCGTATTTCACAGGACAAGCAAGCAAAGTACACACCTTCATGAGATGTGCACATGTGTTCAAATAAAAGGTCCAAATTTCGGTATACAGGATCAGGATTTTCGCAATATTTACATGTGTATCTAACTTTGGTTTTACGTGCTTTCTTGGGTGGGCGCTGATGGACACGTATCTGATGTTGACGTCTGGATGACTCTGACGAATAGAACTTATCGCAGAAGAAACATAAGGCAGAGCCAGTCTTCAAAGGGCAATCACAACCTTGCAGATCAGAGCCATCATCTTGTGACAGTGGTTTATCGCATGTGGGACATGTTTCCACCGTGGAGCAGGAAGACTCATCAAGACCAATCAGCAAGAGGTCATTTTCTAAAATGCTTGGCTTCTCCTCTGTACACTTTTCAGTACAATCCTGAGAAGATGTGGAAACAGGAGCTGTGAATGCTGTTGGAGCTGGGTCCAAAATAGGGGCTGCATCTGGGATTGATGTTGGTTCTTCAGCACTTGCAGGTTCCAGGGTGGGAGCTGTTTCAGATGGTGCTGATTCTGATGCATCAGCATCTGCATCGTCTGTAGTATCCACCAGTTGTATTTTGTGGTTCGAAAGATGTTCCCTTATTTCCTCTTTGGTATCAAATGTCCCATTACATGTGTAGCACTGGTAAACACCACCAATTGCTTCTCTCGAGTTGTCAACCACTGGGACACTTGGAGGATCATCAACATGCAATTGGACTGAAGATTTATTGCCCACGACAATCCCACAGTTTGATATGTCTCTCTCCGTTAGATGAGCATAATTGAGATGGGACCTCAGGTAATGTCGCTTCAGACTAAAAGCGCGTTGGTATACACCATCACAAATGTCACATGTAAACCACTTTTCTCCGCGCGGGCCATAGATTACATGTTCACTTTCAACATTAAATTGGTAAGGCTTCCCACCACTCACTAAAGCCCCTTCTGACGGCTTGGTGACCGTTTTCACTACTTTGCTCTCGCTTTTCTTGACAGTCTTCTTAGCATCCTTCTTTGCGCCCAGCTTGTCATTCTCCCCTTCACTTTTACAAGGTGAAAGGCTCTCCCTTTTTCCAGAGAACTTCCTAGTTCTGGAATTATTTCGGGCTTCGGAGGGGGGAGTAACGGGTTCCAAGGGTCTGCCACTGCGAGTCGAGCGTACTGGAATACGATACTCGTCTTCTTCTCGTTCACCCGCGTCCTCGTCTTCATCCGCCACGTAGTTGTTCTCCGTGGACACATCAGGTCCGTCTGCAGTCGCCTCCTCGGGCTCGAGAACAGCGTCGGTCTCAGCCACAGGGGGCTCTTGGGAGGACAGCACTTCCAGGAGAATGCTGCTCACCGAGACAGAGGCCGCCTGCGTTTCTGCTCTCTTGCCAATGCGTTGCGGTCTTACCGCTCTCACCGGCGGGGTTGGTGGCTGGGGCTGGGGCAGTGACACGGCGGCAAACGTGCCGTCCGAGTCCTGGGCGTCGGGGTCGGCGTCCAGAGGCTCCTCCTTGGCCTCGAACATCTCGTCCACTTCTACCTCAGTCTTAGCGACACCGATGCTCGGCGTGACCTCCACGTCCTCGTGGTCATTCTCCACGATCACCAGCCTGCCGCTCTGCTGGCTGTCCTCGTCGGAGTAGGCCGGGACTGGGCTGTCCTGGGCGGCCAGGGCGCTCAGCAGCTCCGTCTTGGGGCAGATGTTGGGCTCGGGATGCGGCGTGGGCTGCGACGCAGGCTGGTGCTCCAGGGTCACGGACATGACGGGGCTGTCGGGCTCCTTACGCACGGGTGGCCCGGACGACCGCGGCGTCAGGGTGAGCGACAGCGACACGTTGGGGCTGAGGCTGATGCTGGGCGCCGTAATCAGAGGCTTCTCGATGCCGAACGTCCTCGGCGGCATCGACGTAGCGATGTCCATCGGCACGATCTCGAGGCCGCCAGCCGCCAGCATGGGCGGAATGGTGGGCTTGGTGATGACGGTCGGCCGGCAGGAGTCCAGCAGCTGGGACACCTTGTTGAGCGGGAGGCTGCACGGCAGCGACATGTCCGCGCTGGCCCGCCGGCCGCTGGGGGCGATGGGGGTGACCGTCACTGACGGGGAGATGGTCACCGACGGGGAGATGCTCACCACGGGCTGAATGACAGACGTGGTGGAGGCGGCGGTGGCTGGGGGCGCTGGGGGCGTTGCGGGCGGGGGCGTGGCCGAGGCACTGGCACCCGGGGTCTTCATGGGCGGCAGCGGCCTGCCGAAGGGCAGCGGCTTCCCCGCGCCAGTCATCTGCGCCCTGGTGGGCGTCACCTTCACCTTGGCTCGCCTAGGCGCCGCTGCGGGGGCGGGCGGGGGCGGAGGCGGCGGCGCCTGCAGCTGCTGCTGCTCCTTCAGCGAGCTCTGCACGTTGCACAGCTCCTCGACGCGCCCGATCAGCGTCTCCAGCAGCTCTGCGCAGACCGCCGCTGTGTCTTCTCTTAGAGGCGAGGCTTGCGCGGGAGGAGTCGGCGGGAGCAGAGCCTTGGTAGGGGTGGTCTTGATAGCGGCAGACTTCTCCATGACGATCAGCTGACAGGCTGGGACGGGAGTCGGCTCCATTGATTTGCAGGGGAGCAGGCCGGGCATCGGTGGCCGCGACGGCCGGTCCCGTTCTCTGTCCCTCCTCTCGTCCGCCTGCTCCAGCTCGATGGTGAGCGTGTTCGTCACCTGGATCACCTTCTTGACGGGCGAGGGCAGGTCGGACAGATCGGACAGATTAAGTGGTGTCACCTGCTCCGCCTTGGCGCGCAGTCCGTCCACCAGGTTCCGGATCTTGGAGCCGGGCTGGTACTTCTTGGCGGCATCCAGGGCCGCTGCCTGCGCCTGAGCTTGTGCCTGAGCTTGTGCCTGAGCTTGTGCTTGTGCTTGCTGTGACGCGGCCGACGTGGGCGTCGAGGACGCGGAAGGTCCCGGGGAGGGTCGTGTGTGCGGCACCGGGATCTTGAGGCTGACGGGGGCAGGCGTGATGGAGATGGACGACTGCTTGGCCAGGCGCTGCAGGGGACTCAGCGCACTGGCCACAATGCCGGACGACGGAGGGGGACTCGCCTCCTGCCGGCTCTGGTGACTGCCGGGACTAGAGATCGGAGTGTGCTGGGCAGGACTTGGGCCCCTCTGGCCAGGACTGGAGTTCTTCTGAGCGGGACTGGGGCCCCTCTGCGCGGGGCTGGGCCCCCTCTGCGCAGGGCTGGGCCCCCTCTGTGCGGGGCTGGGCCCCCTGGAGCTCGGGCGCTGGGCGTTGGTTGGGGCATTGCTGGGGCTGGCCGTCCTGGACGAGGGCTGCGAGCGCTGAGCCTGCGCCTTCGTCTGCCTCGGCTGCTGAGACTGCGACTTGGAGGGCGCACCGGAGCCCCTGGCACTCTGCCGCATCGAGTTGAGCATGGCCAGCTGGTTGAGCATCTGCGGGTCCGGCATCATGTGCGGCATGGAGGCGGCCACCAGCGCGGCCATCTGGTTGAACTGGGCCAGCTTCTGCGGGTCCAGCGGCGTGCCGGGGCCCATGGGGCCCATCGGCCCCACGCCCGCCATCATGGCCATCATGGCCATCTGCTGGGGGTCCACGGGCGGGAAGCCCTGCACGCCCTGCGGCATGCCCTGGGACAGGAGGTGCGGCGGGAAGAACTGCATCCCCATGGGACCCCACAGCATGGAGGGGTCCAGCCCCGGCGGCAGCAGCCCCGACAGGCCGGCGGAGACAGTCGACGCGGTGCTCGTTGGTGGCGTGGGGCCGGACCTGGAGGACGCGGCCTGTCCTCCCTTGGCCGTGGCCACCGCTTTAGGAGGGACGGGAGCCTTGGGAGGGGCGTGCATCTTTGGCGGAGCGGGCGCTTTGGCCGGGCCGGGCGGTCTGGGTGCGGGCGGAGCCTTCATGGAGGTGAGCTTGGGCGCTGCCTGCTGCTGGATGGAGAGTGCCGGCCCGCTGCTCAGGTTCATGGGCTGGGTACCCATGGGGGTGGTGGACGCCGCAGTACTCGCCGGCGCCGTCGCAGCCGCCACGGCCCCCTTCTTGCCGGGCTCCACGTAGTACGTCGGGATCACAACAGTGTCCTTTGGCAGTGAGGAAAAGAGCCGGCGCTCCTCGCTGACGGTCACCTGCTGGCTGCCGGTGCTCGTCTTGAGCAGGCTCTTCTGCTGTGGTGGTTGCTGCGGCTGAGTCTGCTGTGGTGCCGGTGGCTGCTGCTGCTGCTGCTGCTGCTGCTGCTGCTGCTGCTGCTGCTGCTGCTGCTGCTGCTGCTGCTGCTGCTGCTGCTGCTGCGGTGGTTGAGGATGCATGGGCGGCCTCCCCCTTACACTATTATCACATTTGTTGGCGGCCGGTCGACCCGCCGTGGCTGTCGCCTGACCCTTGGCCTTGCCGAGGCTGTGCGTCACCTTGGACACGGCTTGCTGCTGCTGAATCTGATGGAGCTGCAACAGTTGCTGAGCAGGATTCAGATCAGGTACTAGTCTGTTGTTCTGTATGGTGCCCATGTTGGTCCAGAAGGACGGCGGGATCATGGCCAGCACATCCGTCGGAATGTTCTGCAGCACCTGGGGCGCGATGTTGGCCAGGACGGCGGGTGGGATGTTGGCCAGGACGTTGGACGGGATCTTGGCCAGCCAGGGCGGGGTCTGCTGCTGCGGGGCGGTCTGGGGGGCGGTCTGGGGGGCAGCCTTGGGGCCCTGGGGGGCGGCCTGGGGGGCAGCCTTGGGCCCCTGGGGGGCAGCCTTGGGGCCCTGGGGGGCAGCCTTGGAGACCTGCGGGGCCGCGGACTTGGCGGCGGTCTGCGCCTGCGCCGCCTGTGCCACCTGCGCGGCGGCCTGCGCCGGCCCGGTGGGCCCCGTTGGCAGCATGCGCTTGCACGTCTCCTCCAGCGCCACGACCGATGGCTTGAACAGTTTGTCCTTCGACGCCAGCCGGATCTTGGGCCGCTCCTCGTCGGCGCGTGTCGTCAGCTGCAGCGGAACGTCACCCGGCGACGAGGTGGATGTCGAGGACGTGCTGAGGTTGAGCGCGGCCTGGCCCTCGAACGGCGACGAGTACGTCAAGCTGCTGCGCCTCGCCGGCTGTCGGGGTCCCTGGGCCGGGGCGGGCGGGGTAACTCTGTTGAGCTGGGCTCCGGACGCGGCCGCGCTGCTCGCACTGGCAGCGCCGACAGCGCCAACGGCGGCGGCGGTGCGGTCAGGAACTAGATTGGGGGCCGTTATCACAGATTCAGCGGGGGCCTTGGCCGCTGGGGGGGAAGGAGGCGGGGGAGTGGCAGTGCACGGGGCCGGGGGCGGGGCCGGGGGCGGGGCCGGGGAAGACAGTCTGGCTGCGCCCTCGTCGGTCTTGCAGTCTTCGAGGGCGTCGGTAGGGCTTGAGCGGGAAGACGCACTTTCAATTGAACTAGAGACGGGCTGGGGAGGTCCGAGGGCGGCGGCTGGTGCGCTAGGCGCATCAGCATCCGGAGACTCTGTCGCTACACTCTCGTCGGCTCCTCCTAGCCGCGGCAGGGGTTGGTCTTGAGCACAGGCCTCTCGCAGGGCGGCCGCGTCCTCCCTTTGAGCTACTGCGATCTTCTCTGAGGGCGCAAGGTTTTCCAGGACCTCGCTAGCTGCCGCTACTGTGACTGCCTCTGCAAGACAGCTTTCTTGTGCTGCGCTGGGCTCTGACGCGGGGGCTGCCTGCTCCACTTCCTCGTCCACCTCTGCCTTGACTACGATGGGCCCAAGCGAGCACAAAGACTCGGACACCACGTGGATCGCCTCGGTGTCTGCCACCAGATCCTCGGCCTCCTTCTTCACGATCATCACACCTGGCATGGCCGACATCGGCCCTGCGTCCGCGCTCAGCACCGGCCCGTCGACCGCCGTGTCGGGGATGGTCTGCACGGCCTCCACCACGGGTTCCTCTGGGGCCACGCTGGCAGTCTTCTCTCCAGAATCTGAATCCGCTTTGAGGACCTCCTTCTCCGGCTCCATCGTCGCTCCGGTCGGCGGCTCCAGCTCGGCATGTGACGCCTGTGCCTCTACAACCTGGTCCTCAGCCACCACGGACAGCTCCGCGACCGCACAAGCGTCAGCCTCAGTATCCAACCGCTCGTCTGATGAAACGGCCTCAGTCGACTTTACAGGTTGAGAGCTGGCCTCGGCCGCGGCCTCTGCTGGTTTGTCCGAGGACGTGCTGCCCTCTGTTGGCTCGTCCGCTGGTGCGCTCACCTCAGATGGCGGCTCCGCAGCCACGCTCACTTCGGACGACTCATCTGTTGGCCCGCTGGCCTCGGCCGTTTCATCATCAGGCGATGAGCTTACTTCGACTGCGTCCCCAGACGGAGCGCAGACCTCGGCCGTTTCAGTTGATGGTGCGTCGACCTCGGCTGGCTCAGAAGATGGTGTGCTGACTTCGGATGGTTCAACAAATGGCGTGCTGACCTCAGCTTGCTCAACAGCTGGTGTGCTGACTTCGGCTTGCTCAACAGCTGGTGTGCTGACTTCGGCTGCCTCAACAGATGGTGCACTGACTTCGACAGATTCTACAGATGGTGCGCTGACTTCGCATGTCTCAACAGCTGTTGTGTTGACTTCGGCTGCCTCAACAGCTGGTGTGCTGACTTCGGCTGGCTCCACAGCTGTTGTGCTAACTTCGACAGGTTCAACAGATGGCGCGCAGGCCTCAGCAGTTTCTCTTTCTTCCGCTGGCCCGCTAATTTCAGTCTTCGCGTCAGATGGAGCGTTTGTCTCGGTTGCCAGGTCACCCGCATCTGACAGTGGCGCGGGCTCGACGCTCTCCGCCTCCTCCGAGTTCACCACCTCGGTGGACACGACGTTCTCGTCCACCGCTGGCACGCCGACACCGGAGTCCTTTTCTTGGGCTTGCTCCGCGGCGAGCTCGCTGGGCGCAGTGTCCGCAGGCTCTACAACATCGGATGGAAGTGTTTCGTCCACCGGAGCCTCGTCCGCCTTGGAGCTTCCATGCTCGGCCTCGGCCTTCGGACAGTCGTCGGGCGCCCTCACCCCGGACGGGTCGTCCTCCGGGTCCCCGACGGGGCTCGTCGTGGCCTTGGCTTCGAGCTCCGCGGCCGCTTCCTCCTTCACATCGCCGACCTCTGGCCCGTCAGAGGCTGGTTGTTCAGTCGAGCTGTCCTGCTTCGCCGCGCTGGTCGCGTCGGCCTCGGGGAGCTTGTCGGAGGTCTGCGGGGAGGCCACCAAGTCGGCCACCTCATCCTGTGCAGGTTTTGTGTCGGTAACTGATGCTGCTTCTCCGTCACAGACGGGGGCGGGGCCGCTGTCGTCCCGTGGTCCGGGGGATGGCGGCTCCGCCGACGGCGAAGGGTCCGCCCGGGGCTCGCCCTCGCCTTCAGTCTCGGGCCTTCTCTCCTCAGTCTTGCCGTTCGCCTGCTGATGAACGTCCGTCTCCGTCAAACGGTCTTCCGCAGCCTACGACACAAACACGCAGTCAGGTTTGTGCGAACAGGACAGGACAGCGGACAAGCACCGCAACACTCACCCCTTCAGTCGGCGCCGGACCCACAGCAGGCGGGGGGTCTTTGATGTCCGGCAGTGCCTCATCGCCATGCTTGCCTGAGGGCACAAGACATTACATTAGTCATAAGACCACGAGAGGATCATGGGGAGAGCGCGAAGAACAACGGCAGAAGGCGAAACAACACCGAGATTGGCAGGAGCGAGAGCACGTCGTAGACCGCAAGAAGAGAAAGGGGAGGGGGGTAAACCGAGAGCCAGGAAGATGAGGCGACGTTGTGAGTGTCAAACCGAAAGAAACAAAAATGAGAAAAGTTTTCTGACGGCCCCGCACTGCAGCACAACGGCAAGGCACACGGCGCGGGAGGGGAGAGCGAGAGAGACGGAGGCGAGCGCAGGGGACGGCCGGGCTGCGTGCCGGCGGGTTGCCTATGCTCCGATACGCAGGCGCGCTCGCCCGCCGGTGCCATGCCGGCCGCGCTGCTCCGCCGCCGATCCGCTCCGCTGTAGCGCCGTGTGGGTAGGCCACCCGCCGAGGCTGCGCACGGCTGCGCAGCGGGTTGCATACCCCGTCGTCCTCAGGCGGCCCGCGCGGAGCGAGCCCAGAGCAAGCTGAGCCCAGGCCCGGCTGGCCCTGGCTGTCGACTTTCCTCACCACATCGAGGCATTCGGCCGCCCCTCTCCCCCCAAAATGAAATCCACCTCTTACGGTAAAGCACGTCGGCTCTACTAGTTCTGATCCTCACTCTCCGTCACGGTCACTCCCGCACACGGAGATATTTCTCTCTCTCTCTCTCTCCTCGGCCACCGGTACAGCTTCACCCTGGAAATCGAGTTAGTCCCGGCGCCGCTCTCTTCCTTCCTCTCGTCCTCGTTTTATTTTCTTTTTATTTTTATTCCACCCCCTCCCCCCCCCTCAACCTCTCCGCTCACTCCCACCCACCGCACCCCCACCAGAGCGCTTGGCTCCGCCGCCGTGTCCCACGGCCGGGGGATGGGGAGGGCGATCTGCTAATAATATCCCCACCCCATGCCGCCCCGCCGCCTCGCCCGCCCCGCCCCTCCGCGCGCTCTCCGCCCGCTGCACAGAAACTCACACGGCCGGGACGACATTTCAACAAACTCCCTCGCGGTTCGGACGGTGCGCAGCAGCCCCGCGGTCACCAGACGCTGCTTTGTGCCAGGGATCCCACTAATTTCCACTTGGCATTTACCATGACTTTTCCACGTATATCCAGTCAAAAATTTGAAAATTTCCATGACCGTCCAATGATTTAATTATTTTTTAAATTTCCACGGCGACTCAAAAACATTTTTTAAATGTATAGATTTATTAATTTTTCCACGACCACCTAAAGATTTCCATGACTTTTCCACGACTTCCAAGACCACATTATTTTTCCACGACTTTCCAGACTCGTGGGAACCCTGTGTATGCGTGCCTCCTCCAGAGGAGGCCCCCGGCAGGCCCACCAAGGTCACCGCGCACGAGAAACACGGCGCGGCGCGGGGCCCAGACTCCAGCGCGCGCGCGCGCACACACAAACACACACACAGACTGGCCGCCGCAGACCGAGGTCGCGGGGAGGACGCACCATCGCGACGGCGGCCGGTCGAACCGGCCTCGATCACACGTCGTATCAGCCGAGGCCCAACGCGGCATCGGAAATCAATGCGTGACCCGCGAAGGGGACGGCAGCGACACCTGCCGGAGGCAGGGTGAAGAGCGCGGGGCAAGGCAAAAAAACATTAAATAATAATAATACTACAAATAAATGCGCCCACTCCCGCTTTGTAGTAGCGCAGCCTACTACAGAAAACCAGCCGGTGACGTCATGACGCGTGCCACCCTCGCACACGCACGCGAATGAATGGGAAGGGGGAAGAGACACCACAAAGAGGACGGCGGCGGCGGCGCCCGCCACCCCTCGGAGGGGAGGAAGCAGAGCAGCAGGACCGGAGGCCAAGCCGGAGGCCCGGAAGAGGGAGAGAGAGGCCCGCGAGGCCCGGGCAAGGAGCCGCCGAAAAGGTATCGGGAAACATAACTCCGGCGCGGAGCAGGGCGCGGAAGCTCAACGCGCCATCTATTCCTTTACCAAAAAAAAAAATTATAATCCAAATTCCAATTTACAAGTCTACAAAAAAAAATCATCATTGGGATTCAAAAAAAATTCACAAATATTTCTAACCAATTTAATTCGAAATCACAATAAAATCTGGCCGAGGGGGGAATATACACAGGTGTGTCCGATCCCTTGACGGTTTCACCTAGGGGTCTACGACGCCTATGGTACTACAAGACTAGACAATAAAAATTCGAAGTTCCTTCCACCTTTGGCTCCGATATAAAAGATATGAAACGGGAGTTCAAATGTACGAAAACAGGACGAAGCATGGTCGTGTCGCGGGCGAATGCAGCAGCAGCACAAGGCGCTTGCTGGCCGAGCTCCGCAGAGACGAGCCCAGCCCGGCCCGGCCACACCCGGCCATCGCCCACGACCGGGACGCTAGGCAGGCCGCGCTGCACGGCTGCGTTCGGGTTGCCTATCCCCAGCGACGCACGGGGCTTCCGCCTGCCGCCGGCCTCTCCGAGGGCTGTGGGCTGCGGGCGCTGCGGAGAGCCTTGGCAGAGCCCGGCAGAGCCCAAGGGGCGTGCACAAACCACGTAACTACCGGCGGACCCCCCGGCAGCCTTGCGCAGCCGCGCATCGTCACACGACATTAAAAAAATTAATTTAATAAAAAATGTAATCACCAAGCCCCGCCCGACGGCGCGGACTGTACTCTGCGCAGCTCCGCGCCGACACTCGGCGCGTGAAATATTCACAACATGATTAGCTTTAATGGAGGGGGAGGGGAGGGGGGGGGGTAATCACCCACCGCGAAGGGGGGGGGAGGGTCAGTCAACTCACCTGCTGCTGTCGGAGGGTCCGGCGGGTCCGCGTGTGACGGGGGCGGCAGCGTCTGCAGCACGCTGTCCTTCATACTACCGAGCCCTCTACAGGGCCCCCGCTCCGATCAGCCGAGCCTCATGCTGCAAACAAAAAGGAACAACCCCCCGTTAGTACTATACTACCACACGAGGACCATTCACCGCTCTCGCTCTCGCTCTCGCTCTCGCTCTCTCTCTCTCTCTCTCTCTCTCTCTCTCTCTCTCTCTCTCTCTCTCTCTCTCTCTCTCTCTCACGGCAAGGGCAGAGTGCGGCACGCTGCACAGCGGGCAGCAGCGGCAGCAGCGGCAGCAGCAGGCCCCCAGACAGAGCCGGACGGCGCACCGGATGTCAGCCGGGGCCGCCCCTCCACGCTCCATGGCGTAGCCAGGCGTGCGGCCGCCGCCTCCGCTTAGCTCTAGCTTTGCCCCCCCCCCCCCCCTTCTCTCTCTCTCTCTCTCTCTCTCTCTCTCTCTCTCTCTCTCTCTCTCTCTCTCTCTCTCTCTCTCTCTCTCTCTCTCTCTCTCTCTCTCTCTCTCTCTTTGTGTCAAACACACAGCAACCCCCGAGCGGCACACACACACGCACACACACGGGGCCCACCGGGACGCAGTGGTTGCTGACGGTTACTCCAACGCACTGCCAGCCCGGCTCCGCCACGACAGCAGCGCGGCCACCTTATCGCAAAGACTCTGCAGTCACGTTCCCTTCGGAGCGTGGAAGTTGAGAGGAGAGCGTTCAGCAACAAGTCGGCGGGCAAAAAATAAAACAAGAGGGGGGGAGGGAGGTAAGGAGGGAGGGGGCAGCGGGCAAAAAGCGCGGCCCGTGGTAGCAAGACGAGGACGATCCGAACACCGAGAGACAGAGAAGGGATGGCAGCGAGGCAAAAGGGAGGGCGAACACGACACACGGCCGACGCAAGCGAATGGGGAGACAAGAAGAGGAGAAGGAGAACGGCGCGTCCAAGAGGCGGGCGGGCGGGCGGCGGGCGGGCGGCGGCGGCGGCGGCGGCCAGCGAAAGGAGGAGGTGGAGCAAAAGCAAGGCGACAACGAACACGGTGGGGAGAAGAGAGAGAACAAGAGGAACAGAAAATGCAGCCGCTCCGCTCGGCTCGGCGGCGGCTCAGGGCAGGCAAGGTCAACGCGAGGGAGCGAGCGAGTGCGGCCGTGGCGTGGCGTGGCGTGGCGTGCCGCCTGCTGGCTGCTGGCAGCGGCGGCTCGCCGCGGCGCGGCTCTTGGCGCGGCTCGCCACGGCCCGGCACGCCCGGTGGTTGGGCTTGGCTTGGCTGCGCCGGGCTGCGCCGGGCTCGGCTCCGATCCGTCATGGCTGCACAACACGGCCGGCACGCAGAGAGGCACATCGCGGACTTGTTGATAACGACGGGGAGGAGGAAGGGCGGCTCGGGGGAGGGGAGGGGGGGGGGGGAGCACCAGCGGGGGTCGTGCACGCCGGAAGGGGGTGGGCGAGAAAGAGAAGGAGCATAGGTGGCAAGAGATAGACAAACGGGGTGCAACTTACATTACTGGAAAACGAAGCTGGCCGTGCAGTTTGATGGTAGGCCAGAGGGGAGGGGGGGGGGGAGGGGGTCGCAGGAAGTGCCTGGAGGGGTGCAGCGGGTGGGGGTGGAGGACACGTGCAACCCGAGGCGCACAGCCCAGCGTGTGGAGATGTAGGGGGGGGGGGGGGGGGGGGGGGCGTGCGGTGCGGTCTCGGGCAGGCACCGCTCCAGCCGGCCCCTCCCCGCCCACCCTCCCTCCCCGGAGCGCACCGCCCATTGTACCTCGCAGCCAGCCCAGCCCAGCCCGGCCGCATACCAGAGCGGACTTTCCAACATCCCCGCCGACAAACAAGTTGAGGCGCCCTGGCACTGCCCACATGCTGCTGCCCCTTCTTCAATTCTCCGCCCCCCCCCCCCTCCTCTCTTTCTGTTGCAAATCGGCCTGCTGCTCAGGGTGCAAAAGGTCGCCCAATCAGGCGGGCGGGGGAGTGAGAGGAGAGGAGATGCGGCACGGAGGAAAAAGAGAGAAACGGTCGAGGGCAAAACAGGAGGAACGGAGGAGGAAGTCGCGATGCCACAGTCACGCACGCGCCGCTGCTGTTCCCTTTCTCACACATTCATTCACATCATCACTTTGTGTCGTATAACTGCCCGCGCGCCACGCCAGCGGAGCGCCACGGCTTCCGCTCCACGCATGGGAGAGAGGGAGAATGGAAAGTGCGAGAGAGAGAGAGAGAGAGAGAGAGAGAGAGAGAGAGAGAGAGAGAGAGAGAGAGAGAGAGAGAGAGAGAGAGAGAGAGAGAGAGAGAGAGAGAGAATCCCAAAATGCAACATATCCCTGTGGCACATCAGATTCCTATCGGAAAACATTTTTAAAATAAAAACGAATAAAAATAGAAGTACCGCAAGGCTGCAACAAGCCAGAAGGCCGGAAAAAATAAAAAGCGACAAATAAAAAACCACAGGTGTGTTATTCAGATACGAATAGCAGCAGAGCGGCACGCTGTTGTGTGTCCCGATGGCGTATCACGGAGCGGTGACACGAGGGTGCGGCGGTGCGGCGCTCGAGTCCATCTCACCGAAGCTTTCCGACCACCAGATTCCCGTAGCCACCCCTTTCTCCTCGCACAAACCGCCGTAGCGGCAAAAGCCGTGCGGCGGCAGTAGCAGCAACAGCGGCAGCGAAAGCCCCGTTATAACGCCGGCAGCAGCGCTGCGCTGGGCTGGGAGCCAAGGCGAGGCGCAGGCCCCGGTCCCCGCTGGGTCCCCGCTGGGTCCCCGCTGGGCCCCCGCCACTCCCCCGCCGGGCCCAGCTCGCTCAGCTCGGCAGTCCTGGCAGCGAGCCGCGCAGCCACGAGCCCAGCCCAGCCCAGCCCAGCCTGGCCTCTGCTGGCGCAGCCGTCGCGGCAGGCGGTAGGCATCCCGCATGCGCCCGTGCGCAGCGCGTGGCCTACCCCGAGCCCCTGCGGCCGCTGCTGCCGCTGCTGCTGCCGATGGCTCGGCCCCCGACCACGGACGGATAGGCAACCCCGAGCGCACGCCTGAATGCGGGCCGGCCTACCTACCCGGGCGCCCTCCGCACCCCGGCCCGGCCACACGCGCGCACACACACACACACACACACACACTTCCAACGTTCCGGAGCGGATA